>JAVTVY010005586.1:0-37840 GCA_036873755.1 Hanleya hanleyi | reverse complement strand
TGACGTCAGATCGGGGAACTAATGATATCATCGTGTTTATCTTGGCTCACTGAGTTGGTGTGCCAAGTATTGAGCTGAAATTCGGTCGGGGAAGGGGTCAAATAGCCAGTTTGCTATTCAGTTTGCTATTCAGTTTGCTATTCGCGTAGTTATTGGGAACAGCGCCCCCTGACGTCAGATCGGGGAACTAATGATATCATCGTGTTTATCTTGGCTCACTGAGTTGATGTGCCAAGTATTGAGCTGAAATTCGGTCGGGAAAGCGGTCAAATAGCCAGTTTGCTATTCAATTTGCTATTCAGTTTGCTATTCGCGTAGTTATTGGGAACAGCGCCCCCTGGCGTCAGATCGGGGAACAAATGATACCATCGTATTGCTCTTGGATCACTGAGTTGATGTGCCAAGTATTGAGATGAAATTCGGTCGGGAAAGGGTTCAAAATAGCCAGTTTGCTATTCAGTTTGCTATTCGCGTAGTTATTGGGAACAGCGCCCGCTGACGTCAGATCGGGGAACCAATGATACCATCGTATTGCTCTTGGATCACTGAGTTGATGTGCCAAGTATTGAGCTGAAATTCGGTCGGGAAAGGGGTCAAATAGCCAGTTTGCTATTCAGTTTGCTATTCGCGTAGTTATTGGGAGCAGCGCCCCCTGACGTCAGATCGGGGAACTAATGATATCATCGTGTTTATCTTGGGTCACTGAGTTGATGTGCCAAGTATTGAGCTGAAATTCGGTCGGGAAAGGGGTCAAATAGCCAGTTTGCTATTCAGTTTGCTATTCAGTTTGCTATTCGCGTAGTTATTGGGAACAGCGCTCCCTGACGTCAGATCGGGAAACTAATGATATCATCGTGTTTATCTTGGCTGACTGAGTTGATGTGGCAAGTATTGAGCTCAAATTCGGTGGGGAAAGGGGTCAAATAGCCAGTTTGCTATTCAGTTTGCTATTCAGTTTGCTATTCGCGTAGTTATTGGGAACAGCGCCCGCTGGCGTCAGATCGGGGAACCAATGATATCATCGTATTGCTCTTGGATCACTGAGTTGATGTGCCAAGTATTGAGCTGAAATTCGGCCGGGAAAGGGGTCAAATAGCCAGTTTGCTATTCAGTTTGCTATTCGCGTAGTTATTGGGAACAGCGCCCCCTGACGTCTGATGGGGGAACTGATGATATCATCGTGTTTATCTTGGCTCACTGAGTTGATGTGCCAAGTATTGAGCTGAAATTCGGTCGGGAAAGGGGTCAAATAGCCAGTTTGCTATTCAGTTTGCTATTCAGTTTGCTATTCGCGTAATTATTGGGAACAGCGCCCCCTGACGTCAGATCGGGGAACTAATGATATCATCGTGTTTATCTTGGCTCGCTGAGTTGATGTGCCAAGTATTGAGCTGACATTCGGTCGGGAAAGGGGTCAAATAGCCAGTTTGCTATTCAATTTGCTATTCAGTTTGCTATTCGCGTAGTTATTGGGAACAGCGCCCCCTGGCGTCAGATCGGGGAACAAATGATACCATCGTATTGCTCTTGGACCACTGAGTTGATGTGCCAAGTATTGAGATGAAATTCGGTCGGGAAAGGGTTCAAAATAGCCAGTTTGCTATTCAGTTTGCTATTCGCGTAGTTATTGGGAACAGCGTCCCCTGACGTCAGATCGGGGAACTAATGATATCATCGTGTTTATCTTGGCTCACTGAGTTGATGTGCCAAGTATTGAGCTGATATTCGGTCGGGAAAGGGGTCAAATAGCCAGTTTGCTATTCAGTTTGCTATTCGCGTAGTTATTGGGAACAGCGCCCCCTGACGTCAGATCGGGGAACCAATGATACCATCGTATTGCTCTTGGCTCACTGAGTTGATGTGCCAAGTATTGAGCTGAAATTCGGTCGGGAAAGGGGTCAAATAGCCAGTTTGCTATTCAGTTTGCTATTCGCGTAGTTATTGGGAACAGCGCCCCCTGACGTCAGATCGGGGAACCAATGATACCATCGTATTGCTCTTGGATCACTGAGTTGATGTGCCAAGTATGGAGGTCAAATTCGGTCAGGAAAAGGGTCAAATAGCCAGTTTGCTATTCAGTTTGCTATTCAGTTTGCTATTCGCGTAGTTATTGGGAACAGCGCCCCCTGGCGTCAGATCGGGGAACTAATTATATCATCGTGTTTATCTTGGCTCATTGGGTTGATGTGCCCAGTATTGAGCTGAAATTCGGTCGGGAAAGGGGTCAAATAGCCAGTTTGCTATTCAGTTTACTATTCAGTTTGCTATTCGTGTAGTTATTGGGAACAGCGCCCCCTGGCGTCAGATCGGGGAACCAATGATACCATCGTATTGCTCTTGGATCACTGAGTTGATGTGCCAAGTATTGAGATGAAATTCGGTCGGGAAAGGGTTCAAAATAGCCAGTTTACTATTCAGTTTGCTATTCGCGTAGTCGCCAAACAGCGCCCCGACGTCAGATCGGGGAAACTAATGATATCATCGTGTTTATCTTGGCTCACTGAGTTGATGTGCCAAGTATTGAGCTGAAATTCGGTCGGGAAAGGGGTCAAATAGCCAGTTTGTTATTCAGTTTGCTATTCGCGTAGTTATTGGGAACAGCGCCCCCTGACGTCAGATCGGGGAACTAATGATATTATCGGGTTTATCTTGGCTCACTGAGTTGATGTGCCAAGTATTGAGCTGAAATTCGGTCGGGAAAGGGGTCAAATAGCCAGTTTGTTATTCAGTTTGCTATTCGCGTAGTTATTGCGAACAGCGCCCCCTGACGTCAGATCGGGCAACTAATGATATCATCGTATTGCTCGGATCACTGAGTTGATGCCAAGTATTGAGATGAAATTCGGTCGGGAAAGGGTTCAAAATAGCCAGTTTGCTATTCAGTTTGCTATTCGCGTAGTTATTGGGAACAGCGCCCCCTGACGTCAGATCGGGGAACTAATTATATCATCGTGTTTATCTTGGCTCACTGAGTTGATGTGCCAAGTATTGAGCTGAAATTCGGTCGGGAAAGGGGTCAAATAGCCAGTTTGCTATTCAGTTTGCTATTCAGTTTGCTATTCGCGTAGTTATTGGGAACAGCGCCCCCTGGCGTCAGATCGGGGAACCAATGATACCATCGTATTGCTCTTGGCTCACTGAGTTGATGTGCCAAGTATTGAGCTGAAATTCGGTCGGGAAAGGGGTCAAATAGCCAGTTTGCTATTCAGTTTGCTATTCGCGTAGTTATTGGGAACAGCGCCCCCTGACGTTAGATCGGGGAACTAATGATATCATCGTGTTTATCTTGGCTCACTGAGTTGATGTGCCAAGTATTGAGCTGAAATTCGGTCGGGAAAGGGGTCAAATAGCCAGTTTACTATTCAGTTTGCTATTCGCGTAGTTATTGGGAACAGCGCCCCCTGACGTCAGATCGGGGAACTAATGATATCATCGTGTTTATCTTGGCTCACTGAGTTGATGTGCCAAGTATTGAGCTGAAATTCGGTCGGGAAAGGGGTCAAACAGCCAGTTTGCTATTCAGTTTGCTATTCAGTTTGCTATTCGCGTAGTTATTGGGAACAGCGCCCCCTGACGTCAGATCGGGGAACTAATGATATCATCGTGTTTATCTTGGCTCACTGAGTTGATGTGCCAAGTATTGAGCTGAAATTCGGTCGGGAAAGGGGTCAAATATCCAGTTTGCTATTCAGTTTGCTATTCGCGTAGTTATTGGGAACAGCGCCACCTGGCGTCAGATCTGGGAACTAATGATATCATCGTGTTTATCTTGGCTCACTGAGTTGATGTGCCAAGTATTGAGCTGAAATTCGGCCGGGAAAGGGGTCAAATAGCCAGTTTGCTACTCAGTTTGCTATTCGGGTAGTTATTGGGAACAGCGCCCCCTGACGTCAGATCGGGGAACTAATGATATCATCGTGTTTATCTTGGCTCACTGAGTTGGTGTGCCAAGTATTGAGCTGAAATTCGGTCGGGGAAGGGGTCAAATAGCCAGTTTGCTATTCAGTTTGCTATTCAGTTTGCTATTCGCGTAATTATTGGGAACAGCGACCCCTGACGTCAGATCGGGGAACTGATGATATCATCGTGTTTATCTTGGCTCACTGAGTTGATGTGCCAAGTATTGAGCTGACATTCGGTCGGGAAAGGGGTCAAATAACCAGTTTGCTATTCAGTTTGCTATTCAGTTTGCTATTCGCGTAGTTATTGGGAACAGCGCCCCCTGACGTCAGATCGGGGAGCTAATGATATCATCGTGTTTATCTTGGCTCACTGAGTTGATGTGCCAAGTATTGAGCTGAAATTCGGTCGGGAAAGGGGTCAAATAGCCAGTTTGCTATTCAGTTTGCTATTCGCGTAGTTATTGGGAACAGCGCCCCCTGGCGTCAGATCGGGGAACCAATGATACCATCGTATTGCTCTTGGATCACTGAGTTGATGTGCCAAGTATTGAGATGAAATTCGGTCGGGAAAGGGTTCAAAATAGCCAGTTTGCTATTCAGTTTGCTATTCGCGTAGTTATTGGGAACAGCGCCCCCTGACGTCAGATCGGGGAACTAATGATATCATCGTGTTTATCTTGGCTCACTGAGTTGATGTGCCAAGTATTGAGCTGAAATTCGGTCGGGAAAGGGGTCAAATAGCCAGTTTGCTATTCAGTTTGCTATTCGCGTAGTTATTGGGAACAGCGCCCCCTGGAGTCAGATCGGGGAACTAATGATATCATCGTGTTTATCTTGGCTCACTGAGTTGATGTGCCAAGTATTGAGCTGAAATTCGGTCGGGAAAGGGGTCAAATAGTCAGTTTGCTATTCAGTTTGCTATTCAGTTTGCTATTCGCGTAGTTATTGGGAACAGCGCCCCCTGACGTCAGATCGGGGAACTAATGATATCATCGTGTTTATCTTGGCTCACTGAGTTGATGTGCCAAGTATTGAGCTGAAATTCGGTCGGGAAAGGGGTCAAATAGCCAGTTTGCTATTCGCGTAGTTATTGGGAACAGCGCCCCCTGGAGTCAGATCGGGGAACTAATGATATCATCGTGTTTATCTTGGCTCACTGAGTTGATGTGCCAAGTATTGAGCTGAAATTCGGTCGGGAAAGGGGTCAAATAGCCAGTTTGCTATTCAGTTTGTTCAGTTTGCTATTCGCGTAGTTATTGGGAACAGCGCCCCCTGACGTCAGATCGGGGAACTAATGATATCATCGTGTTTATCTTGGCTCACTGAGTTGATGTGCCAAATATTGAGCTGAAATTCGGTCGGGAAAGGGGTCAAATAGCCAGTTTGCTATTCAGTTTGCTATTCGCGTAGTTATTGGGAACAGCGCCCCCTGACGTCAGATCGGGGAACTAATGATATCATCGTGTTTATCTTGGCTCACTGAGTTGATGTGCCAAGTATTGAGCTGAAATTCGGTCGGGAAAGGGGTCAAATAGCCAGTTTGCTATTCAGTTTGCTATTCGCGTAGTTATTGGGAACAGCGCCCCCTGACGTCAGTTCGGGGAACTAATGATATCATCGTGTTTATCTTGGCTCACTGAGTTGATGTGCCAAGTATTGAGCTGAAATTCGGTCGGGAAAGGGGTCAAATATCCAATTTGCTATTCAGTTTGCTATTCGCGTAGTTATTGGGAACAACGCCCCCTGGCGTCAGATCGGGGAAATAATGATATCATCGTGTTTATCTTGGCTCACTGAGTTGATGTGCCAAGTATTGAGCTGAAATTCGGCCGGGAAAGGGGTCAAATAGCCAGTTTGCTATTCAGTTTGCTATTCGGGTAGTTATTGGGAACAGCGCCCCCTGACGTCAGATCGGGGAACTAATGATATCATCGTGTTTATCTTGGCTCACTGAGTTGGTGTGCCAAGTATTGAGCTGAAATTCGGTCGGGGAAGGGGTCAAATAGCCAGTTTGCTATTCAGTTTGCTATTCAGTTTGCTATTCGCGTAATTATTGGGAACAGCGCCCCCTGACGTCAGATCGGGGAACTAATGATATCATCGTGTTTATCTTGGCTCGCTGAGTTGATGTGCCAAGTATTGAGCTGACATTCGGTCGGGAAAGGGGTCAAATAGCCAGTTTGCTATTCAATTTGCTATTCAGTTTGCTATTCGCGTAGTTATTGGGAACAGCGCCCCCTGGCGTCAGATCGGGGAACAAATGATACCATCGTATTGCTCTTGGATCACTGAGTTGATGTGCCAAGTATTGAGATGAAATTCGGTCGGGAAAGGGTTCAAAATAGCCAGTTTGCTATTCAGTTTGCTATTCGCGTAGTTATTGGGAACAGCGCCCCCTGACGTCAGATCGGGGAACTAATGATATCATCGTGTTTATCTTGGCTCACTGAGTTGATGTGCCAAGTATTGAGCTGAAATTCGGTCGGGAAAGGGGTCAAATAGCCAGTTTGCTATTCAGTTTGCTATTCGCGTAGTTATTGGGAGCAGCGCCCCCTGACGTCAGATCGGGGAACTAATGATATCATCGTGTTTATCTTGGGTCACTGAGTTGATGTGCCAAGTATTGAGCTGAAATTCGGTCGGGAAAGGGGTCAAATAGCCAGTTTGCTATTCAGTTTGCTATTCAGTTTGCTATTCGCGTAGTTATTGGGAACAGCGCCCCCTGACGTCAGTTCGGGGAACTAATGATATCATCGTGTTTATCTTGGCTCACTGAGTTGATGTGCCAAGTATTGAGCTGAAATTCGGTCGGGAAAGGGGTCAAATATCCAATTTGCTATTCAGTTTGCTATTCGCGTAGTTATTGGGAACAGCGCCCCCTGGCGTCAGATCGGGGAACTAATGATATCATCGTGTTTATCTTGGCTCACTGAGTTGATGTGCCAAGTATTGAGCTGAAATTCGGCCGGGAAAGGGGTCAAATAGCCAGTTTGCTATTCAGTTTGCTATTCGGGTAGTTATTGGGAACAGCGCCCCCTGACGTCAGATCGGGGAACTAATGATATCATCGTGTTTATCTTGGCTCACTGAGTTGGTGTGCCAAGTATTGAGCTGAAATTCGGTCGGGGAAGGGGCCAAATAGCCAGTTTGCTATTCAGTTTGCTATTCAGTTTGCTATTCGCGTAATTATTGGGAACAGCGCCCCCTGACGTCAGATCGGGGAACTAATGATATCATCGTGTTTATCTTGGCTCGCTGAGTTGATGTGCCAAGTATTGAGCTGACATTCGGTCGGGAAAGGGGTCAAATAGCCAGTTTGCTATTCAATTTGCTATTCAGTTTGCTATTCGCGTAGTTATTGGGAACAGCGCCCCCTGGCGTCAGATCGGGGAACAAATGATACCATCGTATTGCTCTTGGATCACTGAGTTGATGTGCCAAGTATTGAGATGAAATTCGGTCGGGAAAGGGTTCAAAATAGCCAGTTTGCTATTCAGTTTGCTATTCGCGTAGTTATTGGGAACAGCGCCCCCTGACGTCAGATCGGGAACTAATGATATCATCGTGTTTATCTTGGCTCACTGAGTTGATGTGCCAAGTATTGAGCTGAAATTCGGTCGGGAAAGGGGTCAAATAGCCAGTTTGCTATTCAGTTTGCTATTCGCGTAGTTATTGGGAACAGCGCCCCCTGACGTCAGATCGGGGAACCAATGATACCATCGTATTGCTCTTGGCTCACTGAGTTGATGTGCCAAGTATTGAGCTGAAATTCGGTCGGGAAAGGGGTCAAATAGCCAGTTTGCTATTCAGTTTGCTATTCGCGTAGTTATTGGGAACAGCGCCCCCTGGCGTCAGATCGGGGAACCAATGATACCATCGTATTGCTCTTGGATCATTGAGTTGATGTGCCAAGTATTGAGATGAAATTCGGTCGGGAAAGGGGTCAAATAGCCAGTTTGCTATTCAGTTTGCTATTTAGTTTGCTATTCGCGTAGTTATTGGGAACAGCGCCCCCTGACGTCAGATCGGGGAACTAATGATATCATCGTGTTTATCTTGGCTCACTGAGTTGATGTGCCAAGTATTGAGCTGAAATTCGGTCGGGAAAGGGGTCAAATAGCCAGTTTGCTATTCAGTTTGCTATTCAGTTTGCTATTCGCGTAGTTATTGGGAACAGCGCCTCCTGGCGTCAGATCGGGGAACAAATGATACCATCGTATTGCTCTTGGATCACTGAGTTGATGTGCCAAGTATTGAGATGAAATTCGGTCGGGAAAGGGTTCAAAATAGCCAGTTTGCTATTCAGTTTGCTATTCGCGTAGTTATTGGGAACAGCGCCCCCTGACGTCAGATCGGGGAACTAATGATATCATCGTGTTTATCTTGGCTCACTGAGTTGATGTGCCAAGTAGTGAGCTGAAATTCGGTCGGGAAAGGGGTCAAATAGCCAGTTTGCTATTCAGTTTGCTATTCAGTTTGCTATTCGCGTAGTTATTGGGAACAGCGCCCCCTGACGTCAGATCGGGGAACTAATGATATCATCGTGTTTATCTTGGCTCACTGAGTTGATGTGCCAAGTATTGAGCTGAAATTCGGTCGGGAAAGGGGTCAAATAGCCAGTTTGCTATTCAGTTTGCTATTCGCGTAGTTATTGGGAACAGCGCCCCCTGGCGTCAGATCGGGGAACCAATGATATCATCGTATTGCTCTTGGATCACTTGAGTTGATGTGCCAAGTATGGAGGTCAAATTCGGCCGGGAAAGGGGTTAAATTGACTATTATTCTTTTGATGATAAAATAACGACTGGTCCCCTTCGAATAGCGAACCGCTAACTGCGAACTGCCGACTAACTTATAACACCTTAAAATTGCCCGGTTATTATTTGATGTGTCCCCGTTCTTAGCTGCATTGCGAAAGAATATGAGAAGGGACAGTAACCCACAGAACATTCTTAGCCACCACATCAATACCAGAGTATGCCTTATACCGCCATGCTCCATCGAATGTTGTATGTTATATCGAATCGTATGTTTTGTGTAAAGGGAGATGGATGGAGACAACTCTGACTAAGATGTATTGAGATGGACTGAATGGCGCTGAAGTGGATGAGGGGATCGACACTATATTCTACAGGCGCAATATAAAAAGCTAACACATCAGCACGTACTCTTGTTCTCTTCAAACGTGTTGCTTTACACGTCTATTCCTGATCGTTCAGTGGCTTACATTTGAAGGCAAACGATGTATTGAATGTTGAAAATGAGCTATTCCGCGGACGAATGTAACTCCAGACTTACGTCTTCATTTATAATTCAGGAGTATAGCTTATCTTGACATACACTGGCCCTGCCACCAGGCTTTTTTTGATAAGTCCGTGTTGAGTTGTTGACAAACTGTTTGCAGGTGTGAAGACTAGGTATGTTGGTGGTTGAAAGTGTCCGGCTTCTATCTTTCAATTCAGCTACGATATTTCAGTGCACATTAGGGTAGCAAATGATGCAAGAAGGGACACTTAGGCCCAAAACATTCTCAGCCATCACAATTGTTACTAATACATTCAGTGTGGTTGATCGAGCAAAATATCTGTAACTCATTATAAAAAAAATGAAAAAGTGAAACGATTAGGCCTAAGTCGCTAGACTGATACATACGGTTCACAATGCATACTGAATCAGGTACAGTTGAAAATCATCAACCATCAATGCTGATGCATGACGTCACTCTGATTTCACGAAAACTGCTTGCTGATATCAGACTCCGTTTACTCCATTTGCCGATTTGTTTTTAATTATCTTTCTTGTCCAATTTCAAAATAATTATTTGAAGCAATTTATTCTTTAAGTCGATGAAAACGACAAAAGGGCAAAACACAGTTCCTACTGTTTTCACACTTCATATGTGAATAATCTAACCACAACACGCCGTATAATTTACCCAATATTTTCAGCGCCTTGGTGTTTAAGAAATAAAGCTAATTGCTTATATTTTCACCAAGTCTTCATTACATCATTGCTTATGCTCCATAATGTTTTGAAGACAATCGATCTTACTAATCCAATATAGATATGGACCGTTTCACCAAAGTTTTTGCCCATCAGTTGCGGTTGGAATGCCAAATATTAAATATTACCTGCGAAAGTAAAGTTTGAGTTATTGTGGAAATCATTATCTTGTGACAATTCGGATTCTTGAACAACAACATCTCAAGGTAGAGTATTTCTGTAAACCTGTCAATATCTGCAAACATATGACGCCAGTAAAGAACCAAACTCGTCTTTCGACAACAATAACATGTTGACCTGACAAATAGTACGGCATAAAATCTATTTTGGTTCTGGACTGGCTTTATAACCTGTTCTGTTTTCTCCTCCAAATCGACTATCTTGCACAAATACGCTACATGGAAATGGTGTTGTCAAGAATTTTACCACCCAGTTCACCATAATTACTCTGAGGATACAAGACTGTATTTTCTACGATAAATGAAAACTTACTTTCATACTTGATACATGTGTTCATTTTTGGCACATCAACCATTACACGTGGCGGTAAAAAACTCGCTAAATCGCGTCACCTCATTTCACTCAACCCTATATGACAAGCTAGACTCACATGCAAAGATAACTGCTACCGTGAACAGTCATCTGTTTAAGGAATCCAAACGTGGGTTACCACGACTGCTTTTATCCCCGTTACATTTTGACTGGTAACATTGAATGGTTATAACTATGAATGATTGGTCCGTAGGGGAGACAGGGGCACGTTGCATCACTTTTTACTAAAACTGTCTTATGTCAGTTAGTAGTGGGTTTACAGGATTCACTTTAAGACGTAGCATACCTACATTATTAGGCTACATATAGGTTCCATAATTATGGATGTAGCTACAACAGTTTCAGATGGACTCTCTGTTATACACAACCATGTCAGGCCGTTGCAACGTGCCCCATAGCGGGGTAAGTTGAATCACATGTCGGGGTAAGTTGCATCACGAAATGCAAATATTATCCAAGTGGAAATGCGGAATGTTAACATTAATTAAACAACAGGCGCAAAAGATGTATCACCAATCCAACTAAACATCAGCATATGGATATATTATATTCTTCTTGGCGTTTGGACTCAGAATTTTGAGAAAGTAATACATACTCAGAGCAATTCCCACTGTTTTAATAAATTGTAGAAAAAAACGTTAAAATCAGTTTATTTCCATAGCAAGTAAAATTGGAATCATGAAAAGGTTTAAGTGCGGCAATCTGGTGAAAACTCTGATGTTCTGCTTCAAAATAAAAAGTTGGAAATATAACATAGTTGTTTATGCTGTTGCAACTTACCCCTCCTCGCGTCTTGTTGCCCCAAGGGGAAACAGAAGAAAGATCGGCCATCTTGTTAAAACTAGAGGGACGTTGGTAAATTCTGCTAAGTGGACTATCTACTCCAGACTTATATACATCCAGCTGCCTATCTCGAGAAATTATTCTGTTATCATGCTACCAGCTGTTTCACAAAGAACTTAAAATGCAAAATTTACTTACGGTGGTCAAAAACACGTTTGTCGAAGGAAAAAATCCCTAAACTCGTGTTGCAGACAACTTTATTGCCGGGCTCCTTCCTCGCCAACAAAACAACCACTAGGTGGCGCTCAAAGAACCAACATGTATTTGTGGCTCGCTAAAAAGACCCCGTTGCAACTTACCCCTGTTGCAACTTGCCCCGGTCTCCCCTATGTTTCGATGATTCTCTAATATGTGAAGGGGTTGTATTTCAGGATCTTGTCAAGAGAATTACTCGCTTACTCGGACTAATCCGACTTTTTGTCCCCCGCCGCAACGCGGCCGGGGACTTTAAAATGGTTCTTGATTCTATGTGTACGTGCATGTTCGTGCATGTCTGTTCGAATGATTACTTTCTAACGCTTTGTTGGATTCTTCCGAAATTCGGCATACGCATTCCTTGGGACAAGACGCCAGTCGGTATCGCGTTTCAGCAACATCTGCCTGAAGGTGGCGCCACTGGGTTAAAATGGTTCTTGCTTCTATGTGTCCGTGCGTGTCCGTGCATGTCCGTGGATGTCCGTGCATGTCTGTTCGAATAATTACTTCCTAACGCTTTGATGGATTCTTCCGAAATTCGGCATACGCATTCCTTGCGACAAGACGCCATTCGGTATCGCATTTCAGCAACATCTGCCTGAAGGTGGCGCCACTGAGTCAAAATGGTTCTTGCTTCTATGTGTCCGTGCATGTCCTTGCATGTCTGTTCGAATGATTACTTCCTAACGTTTTGTTGGATTCTTCCGAATTTCGGCATACGCATTCCTATGCAACAAGACGCCAGTCGGTATCGCATTTCAGCGACATCTGCCTGAAGGTGGCGCCACTGGGTCAATATGAATCTTGCTTCTTTGTGTCCGTGGATGTCAGTTACAAGCGATAACTTCCGAACGCTTTCTTGGATTCTTTCGAAATTTGGCACACACATTCTTTATGAGAAGACGCGGATGCGTACTGGATTTCAGTAACATTTGCCTGAAGGTGGCGCCACTGAGTTTCGCTTCTTCATGCCCGTTCCAGTTAAAATGGGTCTTGCTGTCTTTGTGTCTGTGTCTGTTCAAATCCTTCACAGGCGATAACTTCCAAAAGATTTGTCGGATTCCTTCGAAATTTAGCATATACACTCCTTGTGACCAGACATGGGTTGGTATTGCGTTTCAGCAAGATCCACCTGAAGGTGGCGCCACTGGGTCTTGTTCCAATCTTCTGTTCATGTCCGTGGTTTCCATTCAAATTCTTCACAAGCGATCATTTCCAAATGCTTTGTCTAATAATTAGGCATCCCTAAATGCCTAAATGCGTTTGTCATTTGTTCTTCTTTCTTCCGCTTCTCGCTGTTTTGAATTTCATGTCGCTTTAAATGAAGGACACCATTTTCTTAAATTTGCTGTCCTGTCCTTCTATTCCACATCATATGATTTACACTAAAGCTTTTGCAGGAACCATACTTTTTTTCAGAAGTATAATATGAAATAACTGGCGGGGGAATCCCGCAGTACCGAACCTGTGTTAGTTTTGAATTTTGTGTCGCCTTAAATGAAGGACATTTCCTTCAACTTTACTATGAAATCATTCTATTCCACATCATATGATTTACCCTAAAGCTTTTGCATGAACCTTATTATACATGTATTTCAGAAGTATAATATGAAATAACTGGCGGGGAAATCCCCGCAGTAGGGAAATCCTCGCAGTACCGAACCCCTGTTTTTTTAAATTTCTTCAATTTTGTTATCAAATAATTGTATCTCACATCATATGATTTACCCTAAAGCTTCTGCAGGAACCATTAATTACAACTGAGTTCCTAAAGTTTGGGTGCACACTGTGCATATGATCAATTTCCTGAATTGAATTGAATTCCACCTTGTGATTTTTCGGACTGTGATAGATGATGGCATGCAGTTGTCAGTGTGGTTGTTTCATGTACAGGGAGCTTTCTATGGCGTTCATGTCAGCACACCTACCACTACCCTCAAGAAGAGCATGCCCCCATCCCCAGGGCGCCGAACCGCACCCTCTATCTCCCAAACTAGCCCTCGCCCGACCCTCATATATTGTGTTTGAGCATATATATCTCCAATATATCTTGGCAGAAGCTGAAATTTGTGTGTTGTCTGCAATATTGGGATAATATTGGGATAATTGCAACCCCAAAAGGTTTCAATTTATCAGGCACAGACCCATGTTTTTGTATTTGGTAAATGGATCCCTTGTCCACATGTATATATTTTTGCTTGGAATTGTTTTTCTTGCCAATCCGCTTCTGGGTGGCGCCACCTTGGGCCAAATTAAATTGCATCTCCAGACAATAACTTTTGAAAACCTTAAGGATTCTTTCCAAATTTGGTGTGGTGGTACCTTGTCTCAAGATCTGGCTTGAGAATGTTTTTCATGTTGATAAGGGGACTACCTGAAAGCTAAGTTAAGTGTTTCCAGACAATAACTTTTAAAAACCTGAACCGATTCATTCCAAATTTGGTGTGTAGGTACCTCGCCTCAATTTCTCGTTTGGCATTGTTTTTCATGCCGATCCACTTATAGGTGGTGCCACCTGGGGGTAAATTTAAAATTGTTTCCAGACAATAACTTTTTAATACTTAATAATGACCTTGGTATACATGTACCTTACTTGAAGGTTTCACTTGGTATTGTTTTTCTTGTCGATCTGCTCATAGGTGGCGCCACCTGTAGGCCAAGTTAACATTTTGTATTTTTAATGTCAATGGATCTTGCTTCAAGATCTCGGTTGGGATTATTTTTTATGCCTATCTGCCTACACATGGCGCTACCTGAGGGCCAAGGTAAAATTGCATTTCCGGACAGTAACTGTTGGACCTCAATGGATTCTTTTAAATTTGGTATGTGGATACCCTCAAGTTATCATATGGGGCCATGTTAATGATGTTTTTCCTAAGTTTTACGTTTTTACTTTCTTCACAAATGATGAATGTTTCCTTTACTAAAGATGCAAAAGGCATGCTTCCAATCGTATTCGATCGACTGTATCTAGTTGCATATGCATTCCTTGTGACAAGATGTTGATTGGTATTGCGTTTCAGAAAGATCTGCCTGTAGGTGGCGCCATTAGGGTTCTTTCCGTTCTTTTGTGCTGCAAGCAATAACTTTGAGACGCTTTGAAATGTTGCTCGAAATTTGGTTTCCGGGCAATAACTTGAGAACTGCTCATCAAATTCTTCCCAAATTAGGCATGCATATACATTGTACCTTGCCATGAGATGTTGCTTGGGAGTTCGTTATCCGCTTCTGCTCAGAAAGTGACGCCACCTGATGACAAAATCTGAGATTTGTTTTTGGCCAATAACTTGAGAACGGCATGCTCATCGGATTCTTCTCATATTTAGCATGCATTTACATGTACCATGCCAGGAGGTGTTGCATGGGATTGTCTTTCACTCACTTGCACTTACAGGTGGCGCCACCTGGTGGCAAAATCCCAAATTTGTCTCCGGGTAATACCATGACCTAAGATGTCGCTTGAGATTGCATTTCGCCCACTTGCGCCTATAGGTGCCGCCATCAGGTGTTAAAATCAAAATTTGTTTTCAGCTATTAACTTGAGAACTGCTCATCGGAATCTCCTCAAATTTAGCATGCATGTATCATGCCAGGAGATGTTGCGTGGGATTGCGTTTCGCTCACTTTTACTTACAGGTGGTGCCACTTGGTGGCGAAATACCAGATTTGTTTCCGGGTAATAACTTGAGAACCGCTCGTCAGATTCTTCTTAAATCTGGTATGAATATATCATGACATATGATGTCGCTTAGGATTGCGTTTCGCCCACTTGTGCTTACAGGTAGCACCAACTCGTGTCGAATCTAAATTTGATTTCGCTCATCAGGTTTTTCTCCAATTTGGTATGCAGGTACCATGCTATGATATGTCCCTTGAGATTGTATTTCACCTGCTTTTGCATACTGGTGGCGACACCTGGTGGAAAAAACTGAAATTTGTTTCTGGCAATAATTTGACAACTGCTCATCGGATTCTTCTCAAATTTGGTATTCATGTGTCATAAGATGTCACTTGGGATTGTGTTTCGCACACTTGTGCATACAAATCTAAATTTGGTTTCCGGGCAATAACCCCCTCTTCAGATTCTTCCCAAAGTTTGTATGCTGATACACCATGTCATGAGATGATCCTTGGGATTGCATTTCGCCCACTTGCACCTACAGGTGGCGACACCTGGTGGCAAATTTAAAATTTGGTTTCCAGACAATAGGTTGAGGATGCATTCAGTTTCTTGTCAAATTTGGTTTTCAGATAATATGCCTTGAGATGTCACTTGGGGTCGCTTCTCGGTTACATAATTTCCATGCTTCATTGCATGGAAGCTAATTTACAGAAGGAAAAAATTTTCAGTCAACCGTTCTAAGTTGATTTTAAAACTTGGGAAGGCAGAATTAAGACCCTCCGCATCCAACGCCTATGAAGTATAGCAGTTGCCTCCCTCATGTATATCCCCTCGAGACCAACAATGCTAAAAAATATTGCTGCCATTTCGGCGGGGGACTTGTTATTCAAAAAGAGCCCTTTCTTTGTTATTTCTAATAACGTCTAGGTTATCATCTCCGAAAGGTTCGAGCGCGCAATCTAACTTTTAAGACGTTTTAAATCTTTTAAGCGTGTCTCATTTTTGTCTTCAATTTCGTCGCAGATTTCAATTCGATTGCATCAAAATGTTTGATTGTTATTATAAAACAACGACCACCGTTCCTGTATTTCACGCATGGATAACTTCCAAACGAAAATTAAGAGGATGGAACAGATATGGGCAGGGTGTTTTAATGTCACACTCCAGGTTATTTCACTCATATGGTGACAGCCAGTTTGGGGCACCAGCGGGGCTCGAACCTGTGCTTGTTCAGATGTGTGAGGCTAGCGATCGCCAGACAAACGTCTTGGACCACTCGGGCCCCGGGGACAGATAGGAAGGTTTACAAGGGAATAGAATGCTATTTTGAAACTCAGAAGAAATTGGATGAAAAGCGAATTAGTTTTTAGAAAGTGATCATGTACTACCTCTGTGAAGCAAAGAAAACGGGGAGAAAAACTCCGAACCCGCGGTCAACATTACGTCGGTCACAAGGACTAAATGTGAGTTACCTGCACGCATTTTAGTTAAACACAGTCATCTACAATAAGGAAGGAAATGTCAATTAGATTAGCTCCGAGAAGTTCGATTAATCTTCTAATTAAATATTTGATAGCTAGACTTTAATGTAAGGAATAATTGTTCACCAAACTAGTGTTATCTCGTTATCTCGGAAAATGACAAATATGTACTTTGGAGATATGCGAAACAAATTTCCATATTTTGGCTATTAATAATGAAATTCAGTAAATGAAAAATTAGATATCTTTAAACATTTATCATGGTGCACGGAGATTATGCAAATCACATCGTTATAAACTTCATAAGGACATTCTGTGTTTCACATTTTATAAAAAAGTACATGTAGTTCACTTCAATGAGCATATAGTCAACTATTGATACTGTTTTGGAATCAAACCGAGGATTTAGACACCCCTGTCCTTTTCATAATTCAATCACATGTCAGGTTGTGTGCTATTAACCTGGACATTTTCCGTGGTGAGCATAGACAGTCATTGTACTATGCTCACATTAATGGAGTACACTATGAGCATGTAAGTGCACCATTCCAATTCGATCATACGCATAGTATATTATTAGTTATACGTCGAACTGAATTTGACAGAAATGAGCCAAGTTCAACTTCTTGGGAGTTTTTGCGAGTTAATGCACTTTTCAAATGAAGCACTTTAAAATTTCACGGCTTTTCTTGCATGGTGTATTTTAATTTATTGTGATTAGAGGGGAGGTTGCTAATATGCATTGTATCTAGCTAAATGTAATCGCTGAGGAGGTTGATCCCATTTATATTATTAACTACATGTATAAATTGTATTGATGTTCATAAATTCCATGACAGCTTTGGTTGAGTGTATTGACTTTACTTTCACGGGAAGCGGTACATTTAAAACAACAACTAGTACAGGAAGGTTACTCGCCATAATATCTCGCATATCGATACAGAGCTTGTAGAATCTCACATAACCTTTGCCATTTAAGTCTTCTTCTTTGTGCATTTTGAGTTCGTTTTGTTTTATCAATTTAACTTGACCAGCAATCTACTAAGCATGCCTCTAATGATGTGTACAGGTTTACCTATATTTTACCTCTTGCACTGGACTGGCCCTTCCAGCACAACTCTTTGTGTTACGCCAACAAAGTGTCATCTTAAGCATAATTGTATATAAATGTAACATATATACTTTCTAAATGGCATTAGGATATACATGTATCCATTGAGCTTATATGTTTCTCACGGACTATATATTTCATGGACTTCTTGCAGCATATCACTGCGCAGATATCTGACGGAGGACCACGATTACCCTAGTGATCTCGGTCAGGAGGATGGGATTTTATCTAACATACTGATGTTTGGTCCGCCTAGCCTGTAATATCGATCGGTAACCAATAGGAAACATGTACGAACCTATAATTATAATACACGGGGACAGGCTGTGTGTCGGATTAACAAATCACCTTATTTCGTGGGCGATTCTGGCGAAATGTACAAAAACTAACATAAATCACATGGCGAAGGAATAATCCAGCGGTCCTCGAGAACTAAGAATAATAAATTCCCATGTAAGGGAGAAAGGGCTCTTCTATTAAAGCCCGTGGCGTCATAACTACTGAGCCATTTCAGTGTTTTATGGTGGTCATTTTTCTGTATACAGTCTAAATAGTTAGCTGCGAATTAATAGCTAGATTTTTGTTTGAATGGCACCCTTGTGGGTGTGAGCGTTTGTGGATTTCGGAAACCATTGAGTTTTTGCTCGTTATAGCGTGTATTTCGTTAAAAAGTGTTTCTCTCTTTCGCGGTGAGCATGGTAAACTTTAAAGTCACAAAACTACAGTTTTACTTTTTGGGGCCATCTTGGATTTCTCTACATTCCGTTGTTTTATTTGATGTGTTTCGGCTTTCTAACATTTAGTGTAACGATAATACATGTATTTAGGGGGAAGGTGGTCGAAATAAGACTCCTTCCGAGAAGGCGGTACACCTCCAAATCACAGGCCAGGTAGAGTTAACAGATGGTCTAATAACTATGATCATGGTGTGAAACTTGGAGATTAGGGTCTAGCTTTCGTGTAAGGGTCAAAAACAAATGCGAACAGTTTTTGGTACAAAAACACAATTCGGTGTGTGGATTTTTCAGTGATATAAATAACTGAATATTTGGTACACCCCCAAACCACCCAGTCTAGGTAGAGTTAACACATGGATCTAATAACTATGTGCATCGCGTCAAACTCGGGGCTTAGCTCATAAGTAATCTTTGTGAAGTGTCACGAAACAATTTAGAATAATTACCGAGCAAAACAAGGATTCTAGATACGTAGCGTTCCAGTAATTCAAGCACCTGTGCTATAGACCGAGATTGTGGCCACCAGCAGAATTTTTTCATGTACACATAACGTGCATGCAATACTATGATGGCCGAGAGGGGCCATCGCGTCTTTCATTTCTAATTGAACGCGATGGAGCGATGGAGCTATGCGATGGAACGATGGAGCTATGCGATGCGCGATGGAGCTATGCGATGGAGCCATGGAGCTATGCGATGAAAAGTCGCGCTATGCGATGCGCGATGAGGCTATGCGATGGAGCTATGCGATGCGCGATGGAGCTATGCGATGAAGCGATGGAGCTATGCGATGGAGCGATGGAGCTATGCGATGAAGCGATGGAGCTATGCGATGCGCCATGGAGCTATACGATGGAGCGATGGAGCTATGCGATGGGGCTATGCGATGGAGCGATGGAGCTATGCGATGGGGCTATGCGATGGAGCGATGGAGCGATGGAGCTATGCGATGGGGCTATGCGATGGAGCTATGCGATGGAGCTATGCGATGAAAAGTCATTGCGCGTGTTCGTTGAAAAACAGTCTTACAATGCGAAAACACCATCGCCAAAGTGAACAGAGAAATTAACAATTATTTTAAACATGAAAATTTCAATATGTGATCACGGTAGATAAGAACATTGCATTAGATTTCGGTTGGAGGTGTTCAAATGTATGCAGAAGATATTAAAACAACCAAACTTCAATTTCAAACGTTCACCGATGCGGTTTTACGTCACTTTTGAATACGAGCATTTATGGTATAAAACTACACGCTTAAAACTAAAGTATTGAAACTTACTCGTAAAGAGTTGAAATAACCCTTCAAGTGTGTCCACAGGGACAACACTTAAACGAGCAGTCCCTGTGGACACACTTAAAGAGTCATTTCAACACTTTACGAGTAAGTTTCAACACTCTAGTTTTAAGCGTGTAAGCTATTTACTACGCATGAAACACAGCTTTCTATGTTGATATGGAGAAATATTTTTTTCGCTTTAAAGACGGGACAGCAAGAGGGTTTTTTCGCATGTAAACATGACATCTTCTTTCACCAGTGTGACACCGGAATAGGCTGATAATTTTTTCTGCAGTGTAATGTGCTTATCTCGTGAATTTGCTGGCGACCAGTTCCGTTCCATTGCTTCGACAATTCCAAATTCACTGAGTTAGTAAACATACATGGGAGCTTTATAACGTACTTCTCGATTTTAGGCTTGAGTATGCTCATCAGCCGTGTAAACAAAATTATGTGATCTGCACGCCGCCATCAACGCTAGCCAATCAAGTCGACGTTTGCCATCCTTTGTATTTTTTAATCACAGGTCAAAAAGTTCCAAGATGTTTTCCCCTTTTCCTTGCAACGAACAGAATGAACTATATGTTTGCATTGAATAGTATATGACAAATGGGCAATTTTCAGGGTTTTGCATACCAGGTGTTCACGTAACACATTGACAGAATATCTTTAGAAAAAAACAACGTTAAAAGTGTGTAGGTGGGCAGGTATCTCACCGAAGGCATGTCGGCTATATCACAAGTTCATCGACTTCCCTCAGGGAAGATGGTGGACAGTATTTGTGAAAAGCAGAAGGCTGTACCGTAAACTTCTGCGGGGCTTAAGAACTATACGGATTTTATTCTCGGGGCATTATTTAGAATAACAGTATTGTGTACGTTAAAATGTGTCAAGGTCGTAAGCTTATACGTAAAAGTCGCCTATACTCCGCTCGTGCGGCTCTCGCACTAGAGATGTTCATGTAATTTTTTCGAACAAAATTTATTCCATCCTCCCATAACCGCTCCCCATTAAACAACCTCGTTCTACCCATCTTCACACAACAGGCTGATTATAACGTTTTGTCGCCTTGATATAATATGGCAGAATTATTGTTCCAAAACTGTAAGTTAAGCTATCCACCTGTACTGATCAACACTCGCTCAATGACATTTCTCTCATTCTCGCCTTTGCTTTATAGATTATTATATAAAACTATATATTTTTAGAAAGCCTGTTTTCTAAGAATTCTAGACATGTTCATACGTTTAAACTTTGAATATAATTAAGTCTATCATTCATATTTGAACTTTGCTCTTCGTAAATTCTACCGATCATTTTCAAATGTCAATTTCAAGAAAAGTATCAAATATAACTGCGTGAAAATCGACAGCTCCATCTAGAAACGCGTCTCTCAGTTTTCTCGTTTTTTCTTAGTTTTCTCACTAGAGCCCCAAAACCGAAGAAATATCGTTAAACTTACCGAACACTGCTAAAGCCGGAATATCTCGCTAAAGATTTGATAATTAAAAAAAAAATGAAAGACGCGTTTCTAGGCCTCTATGCCATCCCAATTATGTCCAAATCTCGCCATTCTATGATGTACGGTTTTCGAGAAATTTCGGTTTTTACCAGCGAAAACGGTCCAATTTAATATGCGATAAATCGAAAAAAGAGCCCAGCAGGTGATTATTCTACTGTGTTAGCCAAATATTCCCCGATAAAATCCTTCATTGACATGGATTACTCTTGTCACGCTCAAAGATATTGTATTGTTTGCTTCTTACTTTGCGCAATGACTTTTCATCGCATAGCTCCATCGCATAGCCCCATCGCATAGCTCCATCGCTCCATCGCTCCATCGCATAGCTCCATCGTATAGCTCCATCGCTCCATCGCTCCATCGCATAGCCCCATCGCATAGCTCCATCGCTCCATCGCATAGCCCCATCGCGTAGCTCCATCGCTCCATCGCATAGCTCCATCGCGCATCGCATAGCTCCATCGCTTCATCGCATAGCTCCATCGCTCCATCGCATAGCTCCATCGCTTCATCGCATAGCTCCATCGCGCATCGCATAGCTCCATCGCATAGCCTCATCGCGCATCGCATAGCGCGACTTTTCATCGCATAGCTCCATCGCTCCATCGCATAGCTCCATCGCGCATCGCATAGCTCCATCGTTTCATCGCATAGCTCCATCGCTCCATCGCGTTCAATTAGAAATGAAAGACGCGATGGCCCCTCTCGGCCATCATACAATACCATGCGAAGGTGGCAACAATAGAACGGCGTTATTTAATCTATGCGGAAATTATCCTGGTATACAATGTGGTAGCCCCGCTCAACTACTGGAGGGCGTCTCATTTTGGTATTCTCTGAACATCCTTGAAAGCCACGGCCGATACAAGTAAGGAAAGCCTTCCATGGATTACGCCAATTCTTTGTAGCACGGTTCACGGTGAAAAAAACCCCCATCAACTACACACGCGATCTAGACATTGGAAGGTTGGAGGCTCATTTAAAGGTTCATACAGGCAGAAATTCTACATATATGTGACTTTATTTAGACAAAAAAAAGCATCGTAATTGATACCGTTACTTCCGTGATCATTGATATTTAAAAAGGAGCTAAGTTGAAATGATCATATTTGGTATTCCAACGGACATATTGGGAAGTGGAACATCAAAGAGGCATTTCGAACATTTACAGGATTTTCAAGTCCGTGTTACTTCGAACTACTGAGAATATGAATATTCAAACCGACAAATTGGAATACTTGTATACCATACTTTTCCTGGTGAAGGTTTAGAATATGGAGGCAAATAACGGCCACCATTTTTTACTGCAACCGGTTATTGTCAGCATCGTAGCCCACTCAAGGTTCTGCCGTCCGTGTTACGGAGATTAATTGAGATTCATCTTTGCTCGATTATAAGAACAGCGACGTAAGGTGAAATTAAATTCGACGATTGTAGAAAAAATACACCATCTCGATCAATAAAGACCTGCCTCTTCATTTCAAAAGACTTCGTGTTGATTCATGTGCGAAAATAAATGGTTTGGCGGCACAAAAACACGACAGCAGACCAAAGCTGATTCTATATTCGATCAACATCGTTTAGTTCAATTTGGAATGCTGAATCCTTTTGGGATTGAAATTTCCACAGAAAACGGCGAAGGAAATGATCCGCAATTTGACACCTCATCTACGATTGATCTTAAGAGCTAGATGACAACATGCCATTAATCATCCACATAACTTCAATACGTAATGTCGTTACTCATTTTTAATATTTCCTGGTCCATCTTCATACATTAATTGGATGGACTCACCCAAGTACGGTCTACACTTCCCAAGAGATTTCTCTGATTCGAAAACATATTTCAAATTTCTTTGTCAGTTCTATCAAGCTGTAATATTATGTAAATAATGTAACCCTATACGGTAGGTTATCACAGAAACCGTGGACAAAAGAATTAACCGGTATGATCAAAATAAGTACTTATATCTTCACCACTTTTCCAGGGCAGTATTGTCCACGCTAGGCACGATTTCCAATATAATGATATGATTATAATCGATCTGATAATCTCACACAATTTTCTAAAGAACTTAAGGCATACAGGAATCAAATGCAACTGTGGCTTACACAACAAAATGCTTTAGATACAACTTTTATATATGTAATTGTTTATTCGTTTATTTCATTATTCAACATAATAATTCTGAGCTAGACTCATTCGCATTCATGACTTCAGTTGTCTCTTGGATTGACAGTCTTGATTTGCTTTGATGCAGCTTAGTGATGTTAAATATCGCTGAAAATGTTGCCAAATTCCAGGCAATATTACTTCAAAACGACAGTTCAAGGATATCTCGTTCACTAAGTCTACCTCCAAGCAATAAATCTAACACCCCCTACAAAATTTTCTAGCCTGTGTCCGGAACGACAAAAAAGTGGAGAGCTGACACTCTGGGACTTTTTCGTTTATCATATTGTGTCATTTGGGGCCTATTTGCATAACCTCCCAAGTAGTGGATCATGGGTAAATTCGAAATGGCATTGTGTACCACAATTCTGATATTGTGGGGTACCAGCGAAGTGATCTTTTCGTCATTTGTTTTCAAAATTCCTGATTTTCTAAGAGGAAATTTCGGTAAAAGTTATTTTATTTCACATCGGATCATTATTTACTACTTTATCATGCATTTTTTGCATTTTCTGGTAGAGTTTTATCCAAGAGTATAGTCTGGTGAGTTTCAGCCTCAAAGCTCAAGTGGTAAGGAAAATATTTAGGTGGGAGGGATGTCCTCTCCTCAGGCCAAGACAGGTCCGAAAAAGCCTAGGTCAGATTGGATTAAAACAGTACTTTTACAATTTACCAGGGCAGTTAGACTCACAGGGAACCATCTGAAGAAAGCCTATAACGACGCTAACACCACTGCCGAAACCGATGTCGTATTTTCAAATTTCGTGATCTTTAGTATTTAAAGAGAATACATGCTCGAACGATCAGATTTAGCATTTGTTTTCCGATATGGCATTTTGAACTTGCTCTACCATATGAGATTTTCTAGTCCGTGTCTCTTCAAACTGTTGGGGATCAGGACTTTCAAATCAACGGACTGATATTTGTAGTACATGACCTCTTTAGATGATTATGAACGAAGAAAACAAGCAATGGAGACAACAGGTTAATACAACTTGCAGATGTTGAATCAAGGCTGAGTTTTACGCATGCCACAACAACAGGTGATTTTGCCGACCGTGTTGCGGTGATAGTTTTATCTTTGTTCCATAAAGAACAACGATACATAGAGAAATGTTATTGAGGGGTTTGTTTATATTTTTTGCCTAATGCCCATCAATATATTCTTGCCTGTTCAATTTAAGAGAAGTTTTTTCTTGGTTTGTGTCTACCATAAGTTATTCTACGGCGGTAAATCCCCTCAACAGACTAATGCTGATTAAATATTCGATCAATATCGTGTTGGTTAAGTTGTATTTCTGAATCCCTTTGGGACCAGATTCTCCCATTTCTACACACAATGGTGGAGAAAAAACATCTGCAGTTTTAACCGTTGTCCAAGTTGCGTTCTTAGAACTAGGGGACATGTCATCAGTCCTCCATTTAACCTCATTATAGCGTATAAGAGCCTTTATCATATAATATCGGCTTCAGCCATTTCATTATTCCTTGGTTTCTCTAACATTTACTGGATGCATCTAAGTACCGTCTACATCTCTAAAGGAATTTTCCCTGTTTGATCATATGTTTTGTGTAGAGGAAAATGCACGTCGACAGCTGTGACCAAAGTTGTATAGGAAATAGACCAATTGACGGTTAAGTCGCTGAAGAAGGGTTTCTATCAGGAATCGATATGAAGCGGGCGAAGGAGGTGAGGTGATGAAGTTGGATTGAACATTTTCATCCTCGCCACATACTGTCAAAACAGAAATCTCTCCAGTATAGTAGTGTTAAATATCTCTAGAAATTTTTGCAAAATTCCCTTCATTATTACTTGAGGGGTCACGTCCAATTAATCGGGGCATTCTTGATGCCTTCAAGATGGATCGAGGAAATTTCTCGGCTGAAACCGGAAGGAGAGAACCGCCCCCTCCCCCCCCCCGGCGACTTCTCCCGGTTTGCTTCCGGTTCTATCTCGATCTTGTCCTTGTTTTCGAGATTTGTACAAAATTGAACGGTAATCTCGAAGAGAGTCTCGGTTTCTATTGTCCGTGTTCTGTTGCCGTCAATTTGACCCTTTCTTAGCCTCTCAGGCGATCAGAGTGTTGCGCTCATCGTATATATTGTGGCACGAAACAGGATCTTGACAAGGGAATTGGTTTCTGAATAGATGTTTTCCATGTTAATGAACGTTTAATCGATATATCCATATTCTGATGTTTGCTGAATACAACTGAAAGAAAACGTTTTATTTATCGATATAAATTATGAATATATAATTGAATGGCACATCAACTGGTTTTGATCTGAATAATGATATGGAAGCATGTGTTATTATTGTTATATAAAATTATCTTGAACCAAACATGGATCGCTTCAACCGACAAATGAAAGTTATGTTAACTGTTCCACTCGTTGTGTAATTTGTTCTATAATTTGAAAGTATTCACTGCAGATTCCATTTTCATAAGTATTACTGCCTCGTGAGTAGTATATAGCCCGCAAAAGCCCTCAGGTTGACCTCTTTGCACTTAAATTTGAGGCAGTCACGTGACAGAGGTCAAAGGTCATTGAGTGCACTTGAGTTGACCTGTATCCTTTCATCTTGTCTTTGACCTTGGATCATGTTAACCCTATCTGGCCTGGGCTTTTTGGGACCTGTCCAGGCCTGGGGGGGGGGCCGAAATGGCCCTCCCTAATTATTTTTCTTACCCCTTCAGCTAGGGGGCTGAAACTTATTACACTATACCCTTGGGTCAAGCTCTACCAGAAAATGTAAAAAAATCCAAGATGGCCGCTTTGATGACGTCACAGTGGCGCCATTTTGAAAAACGGCATTTTTTGGTCGATTTTTCGGTCAGATTTTCCGAAATTTTTATTTTTGCAATTTCTCCACAAAAACTGCATGAAAAATTAGCAAATATTATTGTGATATGAAATAAAATAGTTTTTGCCCACTTTTCATTACGGAAAAGCAGAAATTTTGAAGAAATATGACAAAAACATCCCTTTTCTGGTACACCACGTGGCCGCCATCTTGAATTTACCCATGATCCTCTGCTCGGGGGGTTATGAAAATAGGCTCAAAATGACCCCAATAAGACAAACGATAAAGTCACGGAGTTTCAGCTCTCCATTTTTTGCCGATCCAGAGATAGTGCAGAAAGTTTGGTAGGGGGGGCCATAATGGCCCCCCCCAGGCCAGGTAGGGTTAAGACATGTTAGGGTTTTTCCCATCACGTGCGGTATGACGTCACTTCCGGTCTGGGTGAATGGGGCGTGTGAACCTGACAGGACATGTACTTGAGGGATAATAGATTAGCGTTAGATTAGATTAGATTAGATTAGAATTAAGTTGATAAATATAATAATGAAACTATTGCCTTGTTTTGAGAGGAATATGCAGATTTGTTGCACCGCGGGTGTGCATATTGTCATCACATGCGGTTCGGGCAATATGCACATCCTCGTGGCAACAAAACTGCATATTCCATTCAAAACGAGTCAATAGTTTAATAATATTCCGTATCCGAACCTTCATTCCAAGAACATTGACCTTCCACCATTTTGAACCGGATTTTTCATTTAACCATACCTGGCCTGGGGGGGAGGGGGGAACGAAATGACTCCCGTATCAAACTTTCTGCGCTATCTCTGGAACGACAAAAAATGGAGCTGAAACTCCTGGACTATATAGTTTATTGTATTGGGGTCATTTTGAGCCTATTTGCATACCCCCCCCCCGAGCAGAGGATCATGAGTAAATTCAAGATGGCGGCCACGTGGGGTAACAGAAAAGTTATGTTTTTGTCATATTTCTTCAAAATTTCTGCTTTTCCGAGATGAAAAGTGGGCAAAAACTATTTTATTTCAAAGCAAATTAATATTTACTTATTTTTGCGGAGGAATTGCCAATTTTTTTTTTTTTTTAAAATTTTTAAAATGACGTCGCTGTGACGTCATCAAAGCTTTCTGGTAGAATTTGACCCAATGGTATAGTGTGGTAAGGGGAAAGAAAAATAATTAGGGGGAGGGGCATCCCCCCCCCCCCAGGCCTGGACAGGTCCCCAAAAGCCCAGCACAAATTTACATGTTTTCAATTTGGTCTATCCTAGCAGCACTTTTATTCGCGTATCGATGTAACCTCTACAGAAACTATGTGATTGGCTCTTTTTTTGTTTCAATTTTCCCGAAGAGCCAATGAATATGCCGGATTCTCGTGTAAATAATTGAATTGACCAATCAGATACTTTAAAAATTTGAAGTTATTCCGCGATGCACAGTTGTTTCTATGAAACTCTGGTATGCTGAAACTATACCAGGGGCCGCATGGTTATGTCAGTACCAGGGGCCGCATGGTTATGTCAGTACCAGGGGTCGCATGGTTATGTCAGTACCAGGGGCCGCTTGGTTATGTCAGTACCAGGGGCCGCATGGTTATGTGAGTACCAGGGGCCGCATGGTTATGTCAGCTTCAGGGGCCGCATGGTTATGTGAGTACCAGGGGCCGCATGGTTATGTCGGCTTCAGAGGCCGCATGTTTACGTCAGTACCAGGGGCCGAATGGTTATGTCAGTACCGGGGGCCGCATGGTTATGTCAGGACCAGAGGCCGCATGGTGATGTCAGTACCAGGGGCCGCATGGTTATGTCAGCTTCAGGGGCCGCATGGTTATGTCAGTACCAGGGGCTGAATGGTTATGTCAGTACCAGGGGTCGCATGGTTATGTCGCTATATAGCTGAAATATTGCTGAATGCGACGTTAAACCCTAATTCTCTCTCTCTCTCTCGCATGGTTATGTCAGTACCAGGGGCCGCATGGTTATGTCAGTACCAGGGGCCGCTTGGTTATGTCAGTACCAGGGGCCGCTTGGTTATGTCAGTACCATGGGTCGCATGGTTATGTCAGTACCAGGGGCCGCATGGGTATGTCAGTACCAGGGGCCGCATGGTTATGTCAGTACCAGGGTTCGCATGGTTATGTCAGTACCAGGGGCCGCATGGTTATGTCAGTACCAGGGGCCGCTTGGTTATGTCAGTACCAGGGGGCTAATGGTTATGTCAGTACCAGGGGCCGCATGGGTATGTCAGTACCAGGGGCCGCATGGTTCTGTCAGTACCAGGGGCCCCATGGTTATGTCAGTACCAGGAGCCGCATGGTTGTGTCAGTATCAGGGGCCGCATGGTTATGTCAGTACCAGGGGGCGAATGGTTATGTCAGTACCAGGGGTCGCATGTCTGTGTCAGTCAAGATAACCATAGAAGAAATCGTCATTGCAAATCTAGGGTAACTGGGCATGCATACACGGCGAGGTACCGAAAGGTCATTTGTACCAACGGCCGCATTCTGACCAGGTTGAAAGTGGGTCATATCTCGGGAAAAGTACTTTTTTATGTGGAACTAAATTGTGTTCAGGGTAAATAAATATCTGGAGCCGTTCTTTAGCCCATATGGCGATAGTTCATGAGATTTATTAATGATTTTAAGTACAGTTGCACAAAATATGAACTGTTTTCCAACACTCGGCCTATCTCTTCAACGTTAAAAATGCTCGAGTTGGTACAAACAGGAAGTTCACGAAAAGCTGCGCAGACGCTGCGCAGTTGCAAAAAATTAAAATGCCGATGGAGTCTATTACCAGGGGCCGCATGGATATGTCAGTCGAGATAACCATACCAGGGGCCGCGTGGTTATGTCAGTCAATATAACTGTAGAGGATGACTTGTCTCCCTTGAGCTGTAACATGACTTATTTATGACATATTTTTGTATAATATGATATAATGTGAGTGTTTTGCGGTTTGTGTATTCATCTATGTTTGGAAGATTGTTATTTGTGTTGATCTTGTCCGGTGCTAGACTGTTTTCAGTCGATTTGTTTATTTATAATCGTATTTCTTTACTTAAAATGTGATGTGGACCTATTTGTATGTGACTGTTGTTCTATATAACTTGTGGATCATACCAGTGAACGGGGTTGCCACTGCCGAGGTTCCTGTAAGGTATAGTTCTGCCTGGGGAATATTTTCGGTTTTAGTTTACCATATTTCTTTGGTTTACTTTGTGGGAGCAGATAAATTTCAGACAAAAGGTTTAATTATACCTGGTTTGACGTTTATCTTTAATTTTATATCTGTTCCTCGTTCCCTTTGATTATTGTCGGGGAACCTCGGTAGTGGGAACCACAAACCCCGGGAAGGGAAAAAGTAGAATCTGGTGCGCGTCTTTGTATTGTCTGTCCTTATAATTTCTCTCATGGGATTAAATTGTGATTATTTGTTTATTGTAAATCTGTGTTTGTGTTGTGCTTGGCTCATTTCTGATCATCCACTCTCCACTCCCTTGGCACCTCTCGAGGGTCCAAACCTACGAACCTGGGTTAATCTTGGCGTTCCAGAAGTAACGTTGTTACATTGGTGCCGTGACTCCCGTTACATTTTGGTGCCGTGACCAGGATCTTCGAGATGGCGTTCAAGGGGGATGAGAGAGTGTTAGTGGAGGAAACAGAGATGAGGGGCATGGTCACACACAATACCGATTCAGGATTGTGGGGGGAAACGACCCCGCTAGGAAATTACCCTGAGGAACAAAGACCGGCGGCTGTTCTTCGGGAAGAATATTTACCCGTAAGAAATATTCCGGGGGAACTACGGTCAGAGGGAGGGGCTAGACCTAAAACATTTAACAGAACATTCAAGCTTGGGGATGTGATATCCCAGAATGCCTCGATTATAGATGAGGAGAGTAGAAAGTGGGATCGTATGGACAAATTGATAGATGATCAGATTTCGAAGTTGAATATGGTAGTGGAGCACGTGACTAGCCGACAACAAGCTCAGGCTGGACGAGCGGAGAATATTTCTGATGGTAATACTTTTTCGGGAGACTTTCTGCCTAGAGGCGTTAGTACACCTGGGCAGGGTAGTAGTAGCCATAGACGAGATCGGTTAGGAAACAGGGGGTCAAGGATTCTGACTAGGCGCGAAAAAGAACCAGACAAGTTCGATGGTCGAGCCACGGAATGGAAAGATTTTATCGTTCATTTCGAACAGGTTTCACTATGGAACGGGTGGTCATCGACAGAGAAGGCACAACAATTAGCTATGTGTTTGCGAGGAGACGCGCAGAAATTGTTAGGAGATATACCCCCAGGAATTTTGTCTGATTATGATGGCTTGAAAAGTATCCTTATCAAGCGATTCAATCCACAAGAACGAGAAGTAGCGCATCGCTGCGAGTTCCGCGTGCGCAGGCGTCGAAATAGTGAAACGCCAGCTGATTTCGGCTATGCCCTGAGGCGACTCGGGTGTCTTGCGTTTCCAGAGATGCCTGTGCCTGTTGAGTACAGGGAGGTAAATGTGCTGGAGCAATTCGTAAATGGGATTGGAGGTGCAGAGATAAAAGAGCATGTTATCTTTCATCACCCCAAAACGCTGGAGGCCGCCATATCGCATGCAGTGGAGTTTGAAACGGTGAAAGGGTTGAAAAACCCTGTGCCGAAGCCAAAAATGGGAAATAGCTATGAGGCAGCTGACGTAAATGTGGTCGCAGCCGAAGTTCCGTCAGATTGTAAACAAGAGGATAGCCCATTTGATCGAATTCAGGAAGCATTAGAGAAATTGGTTACTTCTCTTGAGGGGCAGTTCAAAAAGTTGTCTAGTGAGATTAGAAGGGGAGGTAATCCCGCGGCATATCGGTCACGTAAGGAATGCTATGTTTGTCACAGGCTGGGTCATCTTTCTTACGACTGCCCGGATAAATATCCCACTGAGCCAAAAGCAGAATTAATTGAACAACAGGGTAATCAACAATTAAACTAGAACGGGTTGTGTCTGAGGCCGAAGGTACAGCCCCATTTGGTTCTGATGTAAGTGCAAGGCCAAGTTTGGGTGTGAGAGCAGTGATGCAAAGTTGCTTGTTTGCAGTCGTTAGTATAGGGAACAGCTTCCATGAGATGCTGGTGGATACGGGATCTGCGGTTAGCCTGTTGTCTTCCGCTTTGTACGAACGGTTAGGAGGGAAAGTTCCTAGTATGAAGAAAACTAACGTTGTCCTCAGTACAGCAGATGGGAATGCTCTAGATGTTAAGGGAATGGTCGAGTTAGAATTTAAGTTGGGAGATCATGTTTTTGTACATGAATTTGTAGTAGCAGAACTCGATTTACCTGGAATACTGGGCATAGATTTCCTGAAGCAATACGATTTGGACGTTAGTGTGTCTAGGGGGAGCTTGGTCATGGATAAGCATGACATTATCCTAAGCAGGCGTGTTTCAGCTAACTGTGCGAGAGTCAAACTGTCTTCAAAAGTTGTTATCCCTCCTGCATCGGAAATGCTTGTTAGGGGTTATGTGGATGGTCAAGTTAGCGCCGGCTGTACACTTTTGGCGGAACCGCTAAGCACCATGGAAAGGAAGGGCTTAGTGATGTCCCGTGCGTTAGTGGACTCTGAAGGGGTAGTCTTGTCGGTTATAAATGTGACCGATCGGCCGGTACATGTTAGGAAGAATACCAGTATTGCTAGTCTTCAGGATGTGACAGAGGTGGCGGGTGACATAGTAGCAGGGTCCACTAAGCAGGAACTGAGTGTCCCCTTACACCTACGGTCTCTGTTTGACAAAGCCTCGAGTAATCTTACTGCTGATCAACAGGAGAGTGTAGCCGGTCTCCTTGCAGAATTCGAAGATGTTTTCATGGGGGTAGATGGTAAGCCGGGGCGTACGGGAATAGTCAAACATCGTATTAACACTGGTGGGGCTAAACCCATTAAGGTACCTCCACGTAGGACGCCTCTAGGGCAACGTGAGTCTGTAGAGAAGGAAATTACTCGCATGTTGGACGAGGATGTCATTGAACCTAGCAATAGTCCTTGGTCTTCACCGATTTTATTGGTGGCAAAGAAAGATGGTTCTACGAGATTTTGTGTGGACTACAGACGCCTGAATTCTGTAACAGTTAAGGATGCGTACCCTTTACCTCGTATTGATGATTCTTTAGATTCGCTAGCGGGGGCCTGTTGGTTTACCACCCTTGACCTTGTGTCTGGATATTGGCAGTGCGAAATGGACCAGCAGGACAAAGAGAAGACTGCTTTCTCAAGCCATGAGGGCCTTTTTCAATTCAAAGTTATGCCGTTTGGGCTGTGTAATGCCCCAGCAAGTTTTGAAAGATTGATGGAACTGGTCCTCAGAGGATTGCAGTGGGACCGCTGCCTGTGCTACCTCGATGATATTATAGTCTTTGGTAAAACGTTCGAAGAAGCTCATGAAAACCTTAAGGTCGTGTTACTTCGGATACGACAGGCTAAGTTGAAGTTAAAACCATCGAAGTGTTCTCTGTTTCAACGTGAGGTCCCTTATCTAGGCCATGTAGTTTCGGGGAATGGCATTAAGTGTGACAATAGTAAAGTGGAGGCTGTAGCGGAGTGGCCTGAGCCATCCAATGTTGCTGAGGTCCGGAGTTTTTTGGGTCTAATAGGTTATTACAGACGATTTGTGCCAGATTTTTCCACTATAGCGTGGCCTTTAGTGCAATTGACAAGGAAAGCGGTTAAGTTCCAGTGGACGGAAAATTGTAGGAAGGCCTTTGAGGACTTGAAGCAACTCTTAGTTGCTGCTCCTATCTTGGCTTATCCTTTGCGCGACGCAGAGTTCATTCTCGACACTGATGCCAGCTCGTATGGTTTAGGGGCTGTATTGTCACAGAGACAGGATGGCCAGGAACGCGTCATTGCTTATGGCAGTAAAACTTTGAATAAACACCAGAGAAGATACTGTACCACGTATAGGGAATTGCTTGCCGTCGTTACCTTTGTGAAGCATTTCCGACATTATTTGTGGGGGCGACCTTTCATTGTTAAGACAGATCATGCATCTTTAACCTGGTTGAAGAATTTCAAAAATCCCGAGGGGATGGTTGCCAGGTGGATATCTGTGCTAGACACATATGATTTTGTTTTGCAATATCGGAAAGGGGGGCAACATGGTAATGCCGATGGACTTTCACGTCAGCCACATCGAAAGTGTAAGCGGGAAGATTGCAGAGAGTGCGTGATTGACCTTGCCGACGCAGAACAATCGTCGACGCTAGAAGCCAGTAATGGCATAACTCAAGACTCGCATCACGTAGCTACTGTTGGAGACTATGAAGGTCAAATAGGCCTGTTGTCTCCTACCGATTCTCCTGTCACCGATGCTCAGAGAGGAGTAAATTGGTTTGATGTTTGGACGACAGATGAAATTAGAAGCTGGCAGGAAGAGGATCCCATCATAACCCAGATCTTGGAATGGAAGAAGCGGTTTGTAGATAAGCCACCAAAAAGTTGTGTGGCAGGGGCACCTAGGGGAGTTAGAAGATTGTGGTCCCTCTGGGAAGTCTTAGAAATTGTAGAAGGGGTTTTATATTACCGTTGGTATCGACGTTCTGATCAGAGCTATAGCTTGCTTTTGTTGGCCCCGGCACAAGTTCGTTCTAAAGTGTTCAATGAATTACACTGTAAGCGAACTTCGGGACATCTTGGGCGAAAGAGAACGATACTTTCGATTAGACAGAGAATGTATTGGCCTGGTATGTCTGCCGATGTGGCACGTTGGGTGAAACAATGCGATCTATGCGCTCGCCGAAAGCCTGGTCCTGGTCGGGGAAGGTTTCCTCTGCAGCAGTCCGCCGTCGGGGCTCCGATGGATCGGATTGCGTTAGATATTTTGGAGTGCCCTGTGGCGGAGTCTGGCAATCAATACATTATCGTTGTTGCTGACTATTTTACCAAGTGGATGGAGGCATATGCTGTTTCGGACCACACCGCGGTTACCGTAGCGGATAAGCTGGTTACCGAATTTATATGCCGGTACGGGGTACCTAAGCAGATACATTCCGATCAGGGTAGGGAGTTTGAGTCTCATCTCTTTGCTCATATGTGCCGTCTGTTAGGGATTGAGAAAACCAGGACGACACCTTATAGGCCCCAGTCCGATGGTTTGGTCGAGCGGTTCAATAGGACGCTTATTCAGATGTTGGCCATGTATGTGGAAGAGAACCCGGCTAGTTGGGACGAACATTTACCGTTCGTCATGATGGCGTATCGATCCACCGTACAGGAGTGTACTGGATGCTCTCCCTGTTTATTAATGTTTGGGCATGAGATGTCCTGTCCGTTGGACTGGATGGTGGGAAATCCTCCTGGAGAGTCTGCATATTCATGTCCAGTGGAATATGTCCGCTGGTTGGAATATGTGCAAAATAAAACATTCGATTTCGTACATAGCAATACAGGGAAGGCGGCGGTGCATCAGAAAAAGGTTTACGATAGGGGGTTGAAGGCTCGGGTATATAAACCTGGGGATTTTGTCTGGAGATGGTATCCTCCAGCAGCTAGTGCCAAGCTGGGTATGGGATGGACGGGACCCTGGAAGGTGGAGAAGAAGTTGACTAATGTCACTTATCTAGTTCGAGAAAATGAGGTTTCTGAGACAAGGGTTTTCATGTGGATCAACTGAAACCATACCAGGGGGTCATGCCGCCCGTGAGTTGGCCAGAGCATGCTGAAGGAGCTTTGGAAGTTTCTGGGCAGGCTTCTTCTCCTGTTTACGATGGAGGAGATATACCTCCTCCTAGTCCCACTGGGCAAAATGAATTTATAGGTTCCCCGGCAATGGATATTCCTGCAGATGCTTCTGCGGATTTGGATACATCATTTGCTTCACCTGATAGTCTAGACTGTTCCCCTCGCATCCCTTCAGGCTCGGAAGTGACAAACACTGGAGCTCGTTGGACTAGGCGTGGACGTCCTGTCCGTAGACCATTGAGATATTCCCCATAGCCAGTGAGGTCTGAAATGGGTTACATTTGGAACAAAGCTTCGTGTGGATGTGTTTGAGTGGAAGTGTTTGGTTCGATCGCTGGTTCTGGTGAGGGATGGGCCCCTCTCATCAGATTCAGCGGTTTGGGAATATGTGTGTCTAAATGTGAGCGAGTGTGGATCGTTTTTTAATTATTTCATTCTATTTGTTTTTTTTTGTGATGATTCTCTACTCATAAGCATAGTTTATGCTGGATAGGGAAGTTTTACTTAAGCTGTGTTCTGTTTACCTTACAGATTGGGGAATGTCAGACGTACTGGACCTAGTGGTGGATGAAGCTGAGGTGGACAGTTTGGATGACGACCTACGTCCGGAATGGGTGGATGGGGGCATGGTGTGTCCAGTTGCTAAATGTGGATCACACTTTTATGCAACGAAAACAAGCTTCTGGACGCATTGGAGGAAGAGACACAACATCTCTGTCCAGATTTTCCGGTGCACATTGTGTAAATATAAGAATAACCGGAGAAATCAGTTAAACCGTCATCTACGTCAGAAACATCGTAGTACAGTGGAAGAGGCGCAAGCTGTAGTACAAGGACTGAAAGGCGAACCTACAGTTAACAGAGAATATGTTGATCCTGGAGAGAATCGTTGTCCGAAAAGGAAACCGTGTCTAAACGTCGCAGAGAGATAGGCGGAGAAGCGTCGTAGGGTGGCCATCGCGGCGGAAGCGCCAAACATGGACCTTGTCGATCGCGGTACGCGGTACAATTGTCGGGATGAGACAGTTACTTTCGCAGAAAGCGCGGATGGTACGGCATCCATGAGTGTATCTAGAAAAAAAAGTTGGATGCCACGCCATGTTTCAAAGAACATTTGAACATTTGCATTTTGTTTATGTAATCTTGCTGCGTTTTGCGTTTTGTTTATTGGAACTTTGAAATTGTTTAGTAGAAAAATATTGGGATATTTTGTCTAGGGGGGAGAAGTGTAGAGGATGACTTGTCTCCCTTGAGCTGTAACATGACTTATTTATGACATATTTTTGTATAATATGATATAATGTGAGTGTTTTGCGGTTTGTGTATTCATCTATGTTTGGAAGATTGTTATTTGTGTTGATCTTGTCCGGTGCTAGACTGTTTTCAGTCGATTTGTTTATTTATAATCGTATTTCTTTACTTAAAATGTGATGTGGACCTATTTGTATGTGACTGTTGTTCTATATAACTTGTGGATCATACCAGTGAACGGGGTTGCCACTGCCGAGGTTCCTGTAAGGTATAGTTCTGCCTGGGGAATATTTTCGGTTTTAGTTTACCATATTTCTTTGGTTTACTTTGTGGGAGCAGATAAATTTCAGACAAAAGGTTTAATTATACCTGGTTTGACGTTTATCTTTAATTTTATATCTGTTCCTCGTTCCCTTTGATTATTGTCGGGGAACCTCGGTAGTGGGAACCACAAACCCCGGGAAGGGAAAAAGTAGAATCTGGTGCGTGTCTTTGTATTGTCTGTCCTTATAATTTCTCTCATGGGATTAAATTGTGATTATTTGTTTATTGTAAATCTGTGTTTGTGTTGTGCTTGGCTCATTTCTGATCATCCACTCTCCACTCCCTTGGCACCTCTCGAGGGTCCAAGCCTACGAACCTGGGTTAATCTTGGCGTTCCAGAAGTAACGTTGTTACATTGGTGCCGTGACTCCCGTTACATAACCATACCAAGGGCCGCATGGTTATGTCAGTCAAGATAACCATTACCAGGGACCGCATGGTTATGTCAGTCAATATAACCATACCAGGGGCCGTATGATTATGTCAGTCAAGATACCTAGCAGTTACAATAGCAGCTGACCACAGAATTCTAGAATCACCCATATTCCTTGTGAAGCTATTGGTTAAAATCATCTCCTGTATCAGCTGAAATTGCTAAAGCTCACACATCAGCAATTGAAATGTTATACATGCTACCATATAATGTGTGTCTTCGTATTTTCCTACGTGGCCTTCTCTTTAAACTGTCGAACTTGTGTCCTTGGGCTGAAATGCTATCTCTGAGGATATATAAAAATATTCTCTGGTGAAAATGCTTTTCTTCTATTTACTCAAGGCCACCTGAGACTGACGGCAGAAATGATACCATTGGAGAAAATAGGCAAACACTCGGTATACGTCGAGGATGGCAAACGGAACAGTTGTACTTTACTCCGATCAGGTAAGACTACAGCAGCGAGACCGGAGGTAGGAGGAGTACGCAAACTGAAAATCGTAAGATGGTAAATTTACACAAAAGTGGGTAATAGCTTTTTCAAGCTTTGAACTTTCCGAGCAAAAAATTGTATTCTAAATTTACAAATTATTTGTATGGATTTACTTATATGATGTGTATATTCACACAATCGATGTGTAAAATATGTAAATCACATTTACACACTTCGGAAGTATGGTTACACAGCAGTTTCATAAATAGATACCGTGAGTAAATAATGGTTAATTTCAAGCATCCGTTTTTATTTGCCAGTCCGGAGGATAATGTCCTGGCTAGGTTAGAAGAGAAGAGCCCCGCGCTTTTAGCCCACCATCCAATCTTAATTAGCCTTCACAGCGCCAACTAATTGCAAAGTTCAGGTATAGACCTG
>JAVTVY010005585.1:0-42300 GCA_036873755.1 Hanleya hanleyi | reverse complement strand
TCAACAGAATGAGAGAAGGTAATCTCACAACAGATGACCTCCAGCTACTTGCTTCCAGAACAGATGATCCTTCTGCAGATTCTTCTCAAGTTGCCAACTATCCTCATTTGTTCCTGAGCAATGCTAAGGTTGATGAATTCAATGTCAATGTTTATGAAAGTGCTCAAGGAAATAAACAAGAAATTCATTCGGTTGATGCTGTTGTAGGATCCATGGTTCCTCGCCTAAAAGAGCAGATCTTACAGAAGATCCCATCCAATCCCCAGAAAACCATGCAGCTCTCAACTGTGCTGCAGGTGGCTGAAGACATAAGATTCGACATATCTTTGAACATTAGGATAGATGATGGCCTAACGAATGGTGCGAGTTGCACTGTCAAGAAAATAGCAACTGGAGGCCTTACTGCACGAGGTATTATCTGGGTTTTGTTTGATGACCCCGAAGTTGGCAGAAGTACTCGAACAGATTTCAGGCTCAGTTATAAGCCAGAAATTGATACTTCATGGACACCTATTGTGCCCATCAGCAGACAATTTCACATCGGTCGTAATTCGGAGGTCATTCGTACCCAATTTCCCCTCCGACCATGCTCTGCTAAGACGGTTCACCGTTCGCAAGGTGATACTCTAGCTCATCTTGTTGTCGACTTCACTGGACGATCCCAGATGCATATACAGTATGTAGCCCTGAGCCGAGTAAAGTCATTGCAAAACCTGCACATCAGGAATTTTGATCCAACCAAGATAACTGTTTCCAGCAAAGTCAAAGGTGAAATGGCTCATCTAAGAGACAATCCCCCACAGCCTACCCTAACACATGTATATGACATTAAAGCGGACTTAAAAGTTGGATTTATAAATGCACAGTCCCTACATCGACATCTACTGGATGTGACGCATGATTACGATCTACAGGAAGCTGACATCCTATTCTGTGCTGAGACTCGTTTCACCATATCTGATTCAAAAGAATCTACATCTATCCGTGGCTTTGAACAGTTTAGGAATGATGGTAAGTCTGACAGCCACAATCGCCCATTTCATGGAATGGCTGTATATTGCAAGCCCAACAAGTCTCTTTCATCAGTTCTTGCAAACAGCAATGGTGTTGAAATGATTCTCTCTCAGATTTCAAGTGAGGATTCATCCAGTAACACAGTTATGGTAGCACTGTACAAGCCACCATCGATTTCTCCGGAAAACCTCTTGCGTGCAATATCCCCAATACTTCATCAGCACTCCTGTTCAAAGATGCTAGTTCTCGGAGACTTTAACATTGACTTCTCTGTGCAATCTCCTCAATCAACCACAGTTAACGAATGTTTCAGGAGATATGGCCTGTATCCCTTCATCAAGATACCAACTACTGATCTTAACACAACCATTGACCAGATTTATACCAACTGCTGCCCCACACAAATCCAGTGCGGAATTCATGAAACTTACTTTTCCTATCACAAGGCCATCTGGATTGCTATCCTTCGAAGGGTGTGAATTATTTCATCTGTTTGAAGTCTCCCAACATTGACGATGTAAGTGTGATCTGACCAATTACAGATTTCTGTTGAAATCCAGTACAAACAACTCAAAATTTGAAATATAAGTATTTGCGTGGATCTCTTCTGGGTGCCGCTGGAAAGAACAAAGATGATCCTGTTTTTGCACCGACCCATGATGGACTTCAGCTGTGGTTCATATAAATTCCCTCTCCTCTATATATAAACCCAGGATGATATCCTGAATTGGTGATAACTGGCATAATTATATACATATGTACTATATTTTCCCATCATCAAAGAATATGCTTAATGTGTATAAATAGCGAACACTTACATGAAAACATGTCAACTATCTCCAGTTCAAAATGTTATCCTGGATTAATAGATAGGGCAAAGTGCATTTATACGAACTGAAGCTGACGTCCCAGGTCGGTGCACAGACAGGCTCTTCATCATCCTCTCTATCGCTGCCTAGTGGAGACCCTACCATGCTTACAGTGCAAGTTTCAGATTAGATGTGTACATCTCTGAACAATGTGTTTCTATACCAAGAACCTATCACAGTTGATTATTCACATTATATTCCCATTCTGCTGATCAAGCTACACTTTCATACATATCGTAATGCCAAAGCAGTGCTCACGTAAACCCATTTTCATTATATGAAGCTTTTTAAGCAAAAGCACCGGGTACACTGTCAGTCCATTATATATACGGTACATAAATCATGCAAACCATATCCTACTTCATCAGGAAAAAAATGGGCTGAGGGGTCCACGCACCTTTTAGGTGCTTGCCTGCAATTCATGTTATATATATGCCGGGACCGACTTCATGCCGTGAAAGTACCATATGTATGTTTTTCACGCCAACTTGTGCAGGTCGAACAAACAATTAATTACCGGTACATGTACATATGACATTTAATAAATGTGCTGACACTTCACATTCTAATATTCTGGCGATAATCCCACGTATGATCCAAACTCTACGTCAAGCATAAATTGAGACGTACTCTGACATATATGATTTTGGGGAATGTTTACGCTATTTGGAGACGTCAACCTGCATTACACTCACAATTGCTGGCTGTGACAGATGTAATAACTCATTGAGAATGATGGTTGAATGTTTAGCACTGTTATTGTTAGCTTGGAGACGCGTGGATTATATATACGGTTGGAGACGCGTTCATGACATCAACTCACTCCAAGTTGACAATGATTTATTGTGACAGCTTTCCTAACCCATAACGGACAGACGTGCATCACATGAACAATATTGGTTGAATGTTTATTAGTGTATTGGCGATGTAAGTTGGAGATCTCTATTATATTAACTACCTTCAAGTCACCAAAGTTTGTGACAGTTGCTTTAACTGACTAAATATTGTAATTGAACGTTTACCAATGCGATTTTCAGCTTGGTGAATGATATAAACTCGCTCCAAGACGCCAATATAGTTAATTGTGACAGCTGTGCATAGTACTCATTTCAATATTATGTTTGAATGTGTATCAATGTGTTTGTTGTTTCGGACAGGGGTACGCTATGATTGTGCACAGTTTTATGAACTCTGAATGTCACGCTTGGACGTTGAGCAATATCTTTGTTATCTTGGAGGCGTGTTCATTATATCGCCATATAAGTCTCCGCTCTCTTATGTTGACAACTGTGCATGGTAACTCGATCATTTCAATATCATGGTTGAACGCTTAGTAATGTGTTTGTTAAATAGTATTATGTAGACTCGCCAATGAATGAATGTGACAGCTTTAGTAACTCATTTGAATATTATGCCTCCACGTTGATCAACGTGTATGTATTATATAAATCACCTCAAGTCGACAATGGTTCAGTGTGGCAGATATGGTAACCCGTGTGAATATTATGGATGAGCATTTAGTAATGTGCTTGTAAACTTGGAGACGCGTACATTATATTCATGCACTCTTCGATGTTATGTATGAAAGTTTAGCAATGGGATTGCTAAACAAGAGACTTGCTACGAGACGTCAATGGTTAATGACAGTCATTCGACTATTTTTGCACGCTCAGCAATGTGTTTGTCAGATTAGGCAGATTGCATTTGTAACGATGTAGTCCGATATCCAATAACACTCGGATGTTTAGCAATGTGCTGCTTAGCGTGCTTTATATAAACGTGTAGGCCTATAGTTGGCAATGGCTGATTGTGACAGCTATAGTAACTCATTGAATAATATTATGAGAAGCAAAGGACCTGATGCGGTTTAGCATGGGCGTCGCTAGGATTTTTCAAAGGGGGTCGATTATTATAGCACTTTAGGCGAGGGTCCAGGGGCCGCCTAGGCCCCGGAAGCTCCGGGGTCCTAGATCGCCGGAGATGCGTTCTAAGCGTTTTCCCGGAATCAAATCTGAACATAATGTATGCAGATTTAGGGTGATGTAATACAGCTCTGAGACCTTAGATGGCCTGAGATGCATTCTGAGCGATTTCCAACACGTCATTTGTCAAATATCAGTATTATATTTTATTCTCTTGTCATCTTGTAAACACAATAATAATGCTTTGGGCCTATATACCTCGTAGGCTAACCCAGTGGCGTCGGAACGTGATTGAAAGTGGGGGACCACTATCACAGCCCAACAGGCGGGGGTCCAGGGGCCGCCTAGGCCCCTGAAGCTCCGGGGTCCTAGATAGCCGGAGATGCGTTCTGAACGTTTTTCCGGAAATAAAACTGATCATACTGCATGCACATTTATGATTTTATTTTTACGAATTTTTTTTCGCAATTATAAGCATACATCGATATTGAAAACATTGCACCTCATGCCTTCATCCATTTCACGTTCTAGTTATATTTCAAACATACAAAACGATGACTTATAGTTCTTGGGAGGGAAACCAATATGCCTACAGATACGATTCATTCACACAAAGATAAAACAAGGAAATCCTCACAGCCCAACAGGCGAGGGTCCACGAGCCGTTTAGGCCCCGGAAGCTCCGAAGTTCCAGATCTCCAGAGACGCGTTCTAAGAGTTTTCCCAGAAATAAATTCGAACGGATTTGGTAGGTCTACTGATATGACAGAGGACTGTATTTCTTATTTTGCTCTGTAATTATTGACATATACAACGACATTGATAGCAGAGTTTGAATATAATGTGTGTGTCATTTTGAAGGAAAAGACAGTAACATTGTAATATTACAAATAATATTTCGACGATGTATTAAACTAATTGTCTTTTTCTTTGTAACAAAAATGCATTTTGTTCTCTTCTTTTGCATGTTGCATGCTCCTTATTGAATTAATGTATCTGACACGTGGCTCCATCCACTTCTGAGACATGCATAATGCGTTTCCGGTTATTACATTGTTGATGCCTAATATGAGTTGGCCTACCGGTGAGTTGCTTAGCCATTGAAAAGCAGTTTGTGTTTTCATTCTACGGAACATGACAATATGAGTGGGTGTACGAGAATGAACATGGAGCTTACTAACGACCTCACGTTATTTGCTTATTTATTTATATTTATTTATTTACCAATATTTGTATAGGAATTGCCCCATTCAGCCCTAGCCTGCTCTAACAGGGGGTCCTATATACATATACACATGCACACATATAACACACACATATATATATACATTCAACAGATAACAGATATAAATTAAGATGCTTCAGCAGTTTGAAGCAACAAATATAAATTAAAAATGCTTCAGCCATTATCTCATTAAAATTGGGTGGTAGGATCTAAAATAAGCATTTTTAAAAGAAGGGACTGACGGTGCGTTCCGTACATTGACGTTTAAACTGTTCCATAGAACGCCACCAGAGTAATAAAATGTTCTAGAATAAAAAGAGTTCATAGACGTTCCGGTCTTAATAAAAATGTCATTGTTGCTGGCACTTCTTGTGTTGTACGAATGGACAGTATTTACATGTTCAAAAAGCTGACTTATATAATCAGGCAGCAAATTATTGACAGCTTTATACATAAAACAGGATTTTTGATAGTTAATTCTCTGATCAATGGACATCCATTTCAGAGTAAAAAGCATTTCGGACACATGAGTATCGGAACTAACTTCTAATACCACTCGAGCTGCTCTATTTTGCATTTTTTGCAGCCGATCAGTTTTACATTTGCTGGCGCTGCTCCACACAAGATTACAATAATCGAATTGAGGCAAAATCAGTGTATTGTAGACAATTATGGCTGTGTTAAGAGATATATACTTTCGTAATCTTCTGAGTATGGCTATCTTGCCGGACAATTTTTTAAAGATGGAACTAATGTGCTCCTCAAAACTGAGGCAGGAGTCTATATTCACTCCTAAGTACTTGCATGAGTTTACTTCATCTATCACTGTACCATCTATGTGGACAGGATCTACAATAGTGTTGCAAATTCGATTCAGTTTTGCCCTACTGCCAATAAACATAATGTTTGTTTTTTTTTACATTTAGGCTTAACATGTTCGCTTTAAGCCATTTGGACAGAAGTTGTAAATCAGAGTTAAGGGTTTGGGTAACCATGTTGACATCAGAGTTTGAAAAATAGATAGTAGTGTCATCTGCATACATATTTACTTGACATTGTTTGATTACAGATGGCAGATCGTTAATGTACAAAATAAACAACAATGGACCAAGGATAGAACCTTGGGGAACTCCGGTTTCCACAAATAAAGTGTCCGACAGTGTCCCTCCGTCCATTACAGATACTTGTTTCCTACGTAAAATATAAGAGGAGAACCATTCGTATTCAGCATCAGCGACACCATAAAGTGAAATCTTCTGAAGCAATATATGATGATTTACCGTGTCAAATGCTTTTTTTAGATCTAGTAACACTAAACCTGTCACTTTACCCCGGTTCATCGCTTGAAGCCATTGGTCACTGACGCTAAGGAGAGATGTTTGAGTAGAATGTTTACTTCTAAAACCAGACTGGTAGGAGGACAACAGTTTGCTATCACACAAATAGTCATAAAATTGATTATGTACACATTTTTCTAGAACCTTAACTACCACTGATAAGAGCGATATTGGTCTGTAGTTGTCAGGATCAGTGAGATGACCGGATTTATGTAAAGATGAAATCTTGGCGCTTTTCCATTCATCCGGGACTGTGCGACTTTTCAAGGACATATTATATAAATAGCACAGAGATTCACCAATAATAGGGGCTGCATCCTTCAAGAGTCTGGGGTGAATACCATCCAGACCAGTAGCTTTGCTGACAGATATGTTTTGCAAGTCCCTGATCACAGTTTGAATTTCCAAGTATTTGAATCTAAAGCGATTCTTGTTACCAGATGTAATTTTTCTCACATAAAACATGGGATTCAGCTGAACTGATGGAATTACATTTGCAAGTTTGGTGCCAATTGTTGCGAAGTGAGCATTAAATTTATTGGCTACATCTACAATAGACATTCCATCAAACAGAGCAATGTTCGGACTAGATTTGATCGATTGTGGCAAAATATTTTTAATCTGTTTCCACATTCCTTTAGAATTGTTCATATTCTCGCTGATGCAGCGATTTATGTGATCTTTCTTACCATAGTACATGCTATTATTCACTTTATTACGAAGTTGTCTATAGTACGCCCAGTGTTCTTTGTTGTTGGTCATAATGGCTTTCTTATGATGAAAATCTAGGGCCTTCATCATAGTCTTAATTTCAGGTGTAAGCCATGGACAGTTTGCGTCTTTTACGCGAAATTTCTTCATGGGGGCGTGGGCTTTAGCAGTGTTTAAAAATAGTGTTTTCCAATAGTACCAGGAGTCGTTTATATCATCAAATATTTCCATAGTACTCCATGGACATTTGCTCAAGTCAGCTCGAAAAATAGCAGGGTCGTAAGTTTTGAAAGTTCTGGTGTATACTATCCTGTGTCTATTTTTTGGGATCCTGCCTCCACGCACTGTATACACAAGATCATGATCACTAAGAGAAAGAGGAACTGACGTTGTTCTGGTACATTTCTCAGGATGAGATGTGTAAATATGATCGATACATGTTCTCGTTTTCTCTGTAATTCTGGTAGGATCCTTCACCAGTTGAGATAGATGATAGGTGTTGGTAATGTTTTTTAACACATTTGTGTGATGACTTGGATTTCTAGACAAATAATCACAGTTCATGTCACCAAGGATAATACACTCAAGGTCTGTATTTGAGGCTTTGCATAACATGTCAGATAATTTTTCCATGTACTCAATTTTGACATTTGGTGGACGATACATGGAGGACACAATAAAGGGTTTGGTGTGGGGGAGTCTGATTTCAACCCACACAGCTTGGATGTCGTCTATTTCTAGCTTCTAGTATGCTTCTAGCATCAACAACGTTACCACAATATTCATACTGCTCTGCTATCAACATCTGGATGGGCTAATTATAACAAAACATCAAAATAAAAACTTCATCAAGTTACCGCCTTTAAGGGTGAACTGAAAAGCTTTTCAATGTTCTGTTAAAATGTCATAAAACAAGAAGTTCTGTAGTTGTTACAGTGGCCTTCGTTCATTCATCCGACGTAGCCTGACGTCACATTTAAATAAAACTTGAATGAAGGAGACCACTATAACGTCATAACGTTCTACAAACCAAGAGAGACAAGCGATGCAAGTTTTCAAGACGGATTTATAACAGGATAACTTAAATATTGTTATTAGTACAATTTTGCTAAATATATTTGCCCAAAAACGTATAAAAGTTATGTCACATAAGACAAGATGTATATAAGCAACATTTTAGATAAAATTAAAAGCTTTGCAGTTCACCTTTAAGTTTGCACTTACACTTGAGATTGTGATGCTTCTGAGCTTGTTGGACCAGACACAGAGACACATGTCTTACGGAAAGTAACTACACATACACATATGGGAACTAAATATGGGGTTTAACCCTATCTGACTGGGCGATTTGGGTTGTACCACAGACAGAGAGGGAGGGAGGGGGCGGGGGTGCGGAAAGTGTCTCCCTATATATCTTCGCCATCCCTTAGGCTAGAGGGTTGAAACACACCACACCATATCTTTGGGTAAAGCTCTATTAATAAATGTAAACAAATACAAGATGGCCGCTATCATCACGTCATTTTCAGAAAATGCATTTTTGGGTCGATTTTCGGTCAGATTTGTGGATGATATTCGGCGTTTGCTTTGCAAAAAAATGCATGATAAATTAGTAAATGATAATCTGATATGAAATGAAATAGGATCTACCAAATTTTTCATGCAGAAAAGCACAAATTTTGAAGAATGCTGACGAAAATATCACTTTTCTGGTACCCCACATTGCAGCCAACGTCATGCAAATATGTTCAAAATGACCGGAATATGATAATCTATACAAAGTGACGAAGTATAAGCTCTCATTTTTTTGTCATTCCGGGGATGGGAGCAAACAACCGACAAGGGTGGGGGGGAGTGTCCCTCAGGCAGAATTAAATGAGTATGTTGGGTTGGGGTGAGGGTATATGTTCAATAAATATAAGGAGGTTAGTTTGTGGGGAGGGTGGGGGTCAATCTGATAAGTCTAGAAGATGACATAGCTATTCCTTCTTTCATAATGAAAAATACTAGGATTATATTTATAAAGAAAAAGTTTTAATTTGTTAGTGTTTCTGCATTTTTTATGAATGATTGTCAAAATTATAGCTCTTGCCTTATGGTAACTAAGGCCGACTTTTCCACACTTTTCTACAACTAGCTAATTATAAATATATGATGATTCTGGGGTTATAGAATGGGGTTTTGGATCTGTGTTTAATGAGATTGATGCATACCCGGTAATATAATATAGTGCATTCATTTTTTACTGGAATACCGAAATGATATAGGCCTCTAGAGCCTAATTAATAATGTCGCCATATAGCTGAAATATTGCTGAATGCGACGTTAAACCTTAATTCTTTCTCTCTCTCCCTCCTAATTAATAAATAATAATTGGCCACGTGTTGTTGGCCCGTCAGATGTAAAATTGCGCGACGTGATTCTTTATTTGCAAAATATTTTCGCATGGTAAGAATAGGAAGAAGGTATCTCAGCACCTGTAGTCGACAATACAGAGCAAAGAGACAGAAATATAAAATAGGCCAATATAATTGTGATCACAATCATTATTGGAAAGATTGTAAATATGTTCAAATTATGATTCTTTTGGGGGAAAAAATCGATTCCATTTACTTCCTATCAAATTTAGGCTCTCCTTCGAACACATACTGTTTATTTACTTACTGGCAGTCAGAATTGTAAAGCTTGTGTTCGCCAAGTTTATCTCGGTGTACATGTACACAATGTATAAGCGGAACCGGTTTGTGCTCCAGCCTCAGCAAAATTAGGGGAGGTAACTAGCTATACTCAAAGTGCATATTGGAGCTCTCGTATGACATATGGCAAATACGGTCGATCTCAAGAGGTACGATACGAATTTGAAGTGGCACACTGATTTTGGTGGAGATGCCCATTCACCAAGCCTCGATCCGTTTTCCGCTTTTTACAAACAGCTCCAAATCTAATCTCACCCACAGGCAACAAAAATGTAATGAGCTGTTACATTATTATGCGCGCAGTGTATTACGCGAAACATGTCACATAATTTAGTTTTTAACTGTGCAGTTATGTCAACCATGCCATTATACATTTCAATTATGTCATGAATAACATCAGTACGGTATTATATCAAGACAAACGCAAACGAACTCTTTTTGGATAGAGCAGTTTTACAAAATTTACAGAGCTGTGACGCCGCTTAGCAACACAATGGCGGAATTTTCATTGAAAAAATGACGTGGATGGGAGATATAGGTATCTATGACTACAACCTGAAAATAGAACCGGTACGTTCTTTCATTCATGCATTATCCATCACGCGCTGGTGATCCATGCCAATCAAAACGCCAAACCAATGGAATATCATCGAATCATACGAACTGTTCCTTCCGTTCTACATTTTTATTACGATGGGGCAGAGATCATTCCTGCAGCCGTTTAGACGAAAGGTATATGCAATCGAAGCCAGGAGATTGGGAGATGCCCAGCCTTGCGTGCAATCTTCGCTTCAGACTTGCGCGTCGGTTCGGGCTTGTGTTTAGTCCTGATTTAACGTTGAGGGCATACCAAAATTCGTTACAGTATATTTAGATTTCCGCCCTGAATGTCACAGTCTAAATGGCATCTCATTGAGGTACCGGGTTTAGACGCTTGTTTAAAGGCGGAAATGTGGCAACGATTCGGTGCAAGACCAGCGAAAGTTGTATTTTCAGTCTTTTGTCCAGTACCATATATATTACCGTTTCATTCCGAGGTCTTACACCAAAGTCTTACCGGAAATGTCCGTGTTCAAAACGGCCGCGTTTATCTGGTCCATCTATTTATACCAGGCACGTCCAGTTGTAGGTCGAGGTTACTACAGCCATGTAGTTCATAATAAATCAGGTCAAATGAATTTCTCCCCATGTCGGGATCAATTTCAGACTGATTTCAGGAGAATCGCATTAGTTTCGCAACATCATCATATCAACTTAAAATTGAAATTTTCATTGAAATACTTTGCATGGAATTTGAATTCAAATTTCAAATCAAAATTTTAATTTGAAAATTTGAAGTTTTACGTTTAAGAGTTGACATTTTACATAAGAATAACAATTTAAAATTTAAAATTCAATTTCAAAGTGTTATTTGAAATTCCAATATAAAATTCAATTTAAACTTTCATATAAGAAATGTGTCAGCCAGGGAGGCTGGAAATATATTTACAATTGGCGTGAAAAGCTCATTTCATTTGGGGGAGAAGTATGGAGAGGGGGTGGCACCCGAAACTAAAACCCATTCACCTGGCAATGCCAAATGTGGAAGGTACATTTAACAGTAGACATTCGTAGGAACTAGAATTATCCTTATGTGTTTTATTCTGACTTTGCTGTATAAAATGAAGACACCAGAAAACTTTTCGCTCATCCGACCTTAATATCAGACACGCAGATGTTAACAGTCCAAAAGCAACAGATTATGACCTGTGCAAGACTCGCGCGTAATAATACTGCACTTTTTTGGTGACGCGTAAACACTTTTGGCCTACATTCTTTCATTCACAAATCTATGGTGGCCGAGAGGGGCCATCGTCACTTCGCCATCGTGCCATAGGGCGATAGAGCGATAGAGCGATGGCGATAGAGCGATAGAGCGATGGCGATAGAGCGATAGAGCTATGGCGATAGAGCGATAGAGCGATGGCGATAGAGCGATAGAGCGATGGCGATAGAGCGATGGCGATAGAGCGATAGAGCGATGGCGATAGAGCGATAGAGCGATGGCAATAGAGCGATAGAGCGATGGCGATAGAGCGATAGAGCGATGGCGATAGAGCGATAGAGCTATGGCGATAGAGCGATAGAGCGATGGCGATAGAGCGATGGCGATAGAGCGATAGAGCGATGGCGATAGAGCTATAGAGCGATGGCGATAGAGCGATAGAGCGATAGAGCGATGGCGATAGAGCGATAGAGCGATGGCGATAGAGCGATAGAGCGATGGCGATAGAGCGATAGAGCGATGGCGATAGAGCGATAGAGCGATGGCGATAGAGCGAAGTACATGACTGCGCATGACTACACCAAAATGAGACAAGTCGAGATTTTTGCCTACCTTTGTGTTCACGGTATTTGTCGGTACAAGATTTTCATGCCGGTCAAAACGAATATCAACGCCATGCATACTAAGAAAAATTCTGTACAAGAAAGTATGGTGGCCGAGAGGGGCCATCGTCACTTCGCCATCGTACGTCAAAAAACAGAGCGATGGAGCGATAGAGCGATAGAGCGATGGCGATAGAGCGATGGCGATAGAGCGATAGAGCTATGGCGATAGAGCGATAGAGCGATGGCGATAGAGCGATAGAGCGATGGCGATAGAGCGATGGCGATAGAGCGATAGAGGCATGACGATAGAGCGATAGAGCGATGGCGATAGAGCGATAGAGCGATGGCGATAGAGCGATAGAGCGAAGTACATGACTGCGCATGTCTCATAATCATGCATATTCATACGGTGATAATCGTACCTCCAACACAAGAGAGATCGCCGCTAAACTCTAGTTATTATCAGGCGGATCCATGAATATTATAGGGGCCAGCGGCATACCAAAAAGATTGCACAGATAACACAGAGAGATAGACCGATACGTTTTATTGTATATGGGCTAAAATAATAAACATTGGCTAAAAGATCGACATAAGAATCTAATAAATAAAGCAGTGATATTCGCTGTCTGGTGAACATATACATCTGGAACATTTGAAATCAAGTTTTGTAATTAATGCTGATCAACGCTTGTAAAAAAATCAACGTAGAATCGAAATAGAAGAGGTCACTCTCCCCCCCCCCCCTAAAATATTGGTGATCTGATTTACCCATAGTCTCGTAATTTTTCGTCAAATTCAACTTCTAATTCCTCTGATAGAAAAGACCAATTCGTCCGTCGATGCGTAAGTTGAATTATTTGAAATTGTGGGTGCCGAACGCGGCCATTTCCGCGTTTTTATCGAAAAAGAAAGGCGGATGTCATATGAAACTGATAATTCATTAAGATTGTGCTGATCATGGCTGGACTTAACACTAAATCGCATAGAACAAATCGCATAGCACTGCTTTTTTGTATATCTTATTTGGTTTTGTTAAGTAATACACATTGTACATACAATATTTTATCGTACTAAACAAAAATGGCTGTATTTGTAATTAGAAACTCATGTTATACAACAAACAGATACATCGTCATTACACCTCGATTTATCTACGCGAACAACACCATAAGAGTCTAAACAGTAAATGCAGCGATGACCAATACTGGTAAAACAAGCGCCATTCGCAGTTCTTATACTGGAAATATTTATCGGTTTCGTACGCACATTTAAAGCGTTTTGAACACTTTTCAACGAAGGGATTTTTAACTACTTTCATTTTATATAAAAGACCAAGTATAACTTTTTCTGGCGAAAATATAATTGGAACAACCGCCGAAGCGAACCAATTTTCCAGTAAACTCCACCAAGGGTAGATATGTTCACATTCCCAAAAGAGATGAATAATAGTCTCTGGAACTTTGCTACAAAATGCACATAAGTTAGATATATCAGGGTAAAGTTTATGTGCAAAAAAGTTGGTAGTCAATATTCGGTTAATAATTCTGTGTCGAAACCATTTATATTTCACATCTCTTTGAGACATTCCGTTCTTTGTGCAATGCGGGGGTATAGGGGGAGAGGCAAATCTTAATAAATTAATATCCTATCAACGTTCTCCAACAATTGAATATTAATAAGCGTCAATCCTTCCCCCTCCGTGTCATTAATCAAAGATCTTTTTTTTTATATATTTATAATGGCATTCCTTGAATCAACTCAGAGTCGCTTTCTTGTACAGAATTTTTCTTAGTATGCATGGCGTTGATATTCATTTTGACCGCCATGAAAATCTTGTACCGACATATACCGTGAACACAAAGCTAGGCAAAAATGTCGACTTGTCTCGTTTTGGTGTAGTCATGCGCAGTCATGTACTTCGCTCTATCGCCATCGCTCTATCGCCATCGCTCTATCGCTCTATCGCCATCGCTCTATCGCTCTATCGCCCTATGGCACGATGGCGAAGTGACGATGGCCCCTCTCGGCCACCATAGATAGTACTGTCTGATGCATGGAAGATGCACCAAGACCTCTTCATGCAGATCCAACCGTAACTCAGAAATACAATGCTACATGGTAAATGAGCGTTATCAATCTGCAAAAAAATATGATTACGACTGGCTTCCAGGTATCAATTTATTGTCTTTAGCGATCATGAAGATATCTGTCGGTATTGAGGATTAACAGACTGGCCGAGTTAACTACAATAATTTTGCTTACGTTAGATATGAAAATTCATTTGATTTTAGGACAAAACTCCTCTTTTTAGATGGATATTTCCCACATACCATTCAACGTATTTTTATGTAAAAATTACTTTTGGGAACAATTTAAACTACAAAACCGTGTCTCTCAAATTTTAATATTCGTGCAGGGTAATCAAGGGGCAATTCATCAAATCATCAAGATATTACTTTGCAGGTCAATATTTTCAAAACTAGGACATGCCTAAATAATAAGATCTACTGAAATGTAAGGAGCAAGCATACCATATGGTATTTGATGTATGACGGAAGCAGGTCAAGCCCACAGGGGCTCGTTACCGTTGTTAATTGGTTAAATAGGTTGATTATAGGGGGGGTCGAGGTCGGTAATAAAAGAGCCCCTTTTATTACCGACCTCGACCCCCCCTATAATCAACCTATTTAACCAATTAACAACGGTAACGAGCCCCTGTGGTCAAGCCGCAGTCACACGCAAGTCTATACTAGTTTGATGGCCATGTTAAGGCCCTTCGGCATCTCTAAATTACCAGCCAATTCGAAGAGAATACTTCCTGATATGTCAACATGAATGGAATGACCTTCGCAGTATAAAAGTGAGTTGTCTCGAGTATTTCCCTTCATATAGGTAATTACCAATAAGTAAGTACAGGTAATTTCCTCTTAGCAGAGCCTACTCTGGATGTATTTGACAATTGAATGAGAGGACAAGGCAATTTTAATATTCATCAATGCTAACGAAACTGTTATGAGTGTCAGTTCAGTATTTAATCTTAAATATAGCCGCGAGCGGCCATTCTCCCTTTGTCCTTTAGCTGTCGGTGTAAGACCCTCTGACTGTAATCGACCTAAAATCCGTAAAGCATGCGCAGTCAGGCTTTATCGACTTTGATCGACACCGAAAGTGTGTATCTGCATACGGCAGGGATGGAAAATGCATCCAGTATATCATATAAAGGAATGAACATGTTAGATGCTCAAATATTTGACAAGAGCCCACTGTACAACGTTTTGTTTAGCTGTGGCATCATGAACTCACTCTGGTCCGTTTAGTCACGGGAGACGCTGATTGGTCGAGAGCCATGCGACAAAAACTAAAAACTCCAATGCAATCAGAGGATATATCTGAAAGTAGGAGTTATACAATCTGATACCGCGAGTATGCGAGCGGTATAAGGGGATACAGTTGTATCGGTGATTGTGGTTAGACCTTTACTAGATTCCTAGACCCCTTTTTGGGCAAGTTCTCACTCTGGGACTCATTCGTTCTTCATCTCCAACGATCCTTGAGTCTAGGTTTTCCCAATGGCATCAAAATGACCCAATTAATTTACGACAAGAAATTAGGTCATAAACTTTCAAATCTTGTTTTCTCCGGAGTTACATTGAAAATGGGAGAAGTTATATCCTCGTGGCGGCCATTTTGTTTTATCGGGCCCTTTGAGTTATCAGTAAATGAAACCCATTAACAGCTCAGAGTTGGCACCCAGTATGACTTTACGGATAAAACTGATCGAAATCTTATGTGATATTCCTATGGAGACCATTTTGGAAAACGCCCCCTAGGGGCTGTTCTCCATCTTTTTTTCGGTGTGTTTGGGAGATCATTTGAAATTTATTTTAGTTATTGATTTATTTATTCATTTATTTATTCAACTTTGACAAAAGTCTGGAGAAACTACATACATGTATATCGTAACCTCCCATAAGAACTATATACAGATAACAATAATTTAAAAACGTATATACAACACAAGAAATACAAATATCGGATGACAATTAGCATGGTGAAAATGGGAAACTCATGTACATGTGTTATCTGATAAAAAAAAGTGTGTAAAGAGATCCATATACAATCGATACACATTTGTTTTAAAATTTCGGAATGATGTACAGGAAAAAAAGGCATTATCACTAATAAAAATAAAATCATACATATTGAGATCACATTCACCTAAGTGACATTTTGCTAAAGTAACATCGTTCATTTCCCTTCTTAAAGACGGAGGTAAAAACTTTAAAATTTGAAGGAGTTCTTTATAGCACATGTCTCTACTTTCATTGTAACCTAGAATAAACTTCGTTGATCTTTTTTTTTTTTTTGAACGCCCTCATTGTGTTGAAGATAATGTACCAAGGTATCCTATATCCACCTTCAAACTCAGTTCTCAAAAAAAAATAGTCACGGGCTAGAAAGATAACCCCAATGTTGTCTCATGGAGATTTACACGCTCACCATTTATAAATAAACATGGTGATTGAAATATATCCTAAATGAAATCGTATTCGCCGGGGAAGCCAGAGAAATATGACATCTTAATCACAGAACTAACGCGAAGCCATGTGAGTTTTGAAATCCAATCGGTAGACACATCATAGGCCTAATTATAATATCGGTTCATATGGACTCGGTTGCCCAAACTTATTTATCAAAACTTAGCATAGACATACAATCTGTTTATCTCGTACATCCCTGCTCTTTATCACGTAGACCACAATGGGTAGGGGGGGTATATAGAGAATGGGATAATAGCAAGAACCGAGAGCTCAAATATTCCCCGCTGGTGGAGAGTTTAAGTTAGACCGTCACTTAATATTCTCACACCATTCAAAATAGGAACAAGTCACGTGCAATGACTGGATATGACCAGTGACACTATTCATGAAAGATTTTTTAGCAAGAAAACAGTCGTATAGCTAATTTTCCATTGTATATGATACTCCTTGGCATTGCGGTTCGACTAGTCTCAGTAGTTGGGTAGAAAGAACTATACGGGCTCCTTCATTAATAAGTACATGCATACTTGTACAGGGTACATTCTCTAATAAAATTGAGAGAATGAAATAGAACGTCGTTTCGGTGAAAATGACAGATTACTATGGACACCGAAGCTAATGGGGAAAAATGGCAAAGTCCAAAAAATCATAAATCTGATAAAAGTATTATTCCATCTCACAGAAACACATATCACAAATGCACATCTTCGAAGCATGATTAATAAGCTTGCAAAATTTCAGGAAGATTGAGTCACCACTCTAGAATCAGTTTATCGTGTGCCAATGATACACTGACATTGATGGTGGGTAAAGTTCCATAAATCATAAATCTGACAAAATTAACTTTCTATCTCACTATTAGCAGGTGTACATCTTAACAAGCGCTGAATGAGCGCAAAGACCTCCGTCGAGGCAACAGGCTCAGTAGGGGAATAGTACATCACTGAATAGCATAGGGCCGGGTGCCAAGTTCAATTTTGCATTTGTTGACGTTAACTTCACCAATGGTAATTAACGTGAGATTGAGGGTTCCCCACTAGCATGTCCAGCTAGGGATGTGGAAGCCACATTCCCCGCAAATAATATTTCTTTGATTTCACGTGCTTGAAATATTGGGGTATGGAATAGAGTATATTGATGGAAAACCTGGAATACTGCTTGAGACATTAGGCCCCTTCCCACCCACACCTCCCCATGAGAGGACACCCCCACCCAAATCAACACGTTAGCGTCAGAAATGAGACCCTGTGTGCCTAGTTTTACCAACTTGCTTGTGATTTTATGCTATAGGCCCTACACATCAACACTTCATATTTTGTATGTGTACAGTATAGCATCCTCATTGACAGAATCCTCTACAAAACACATCTGATTTTACCGACATTCCGTTCTGATCTGTCTCAGCATCATGTGTTGATTCAATGAGCTCGGAATAATTTTGTATACTGGTGTTACAGGTCACCTTCACCATAATGTATCAATTACCATGGACTTGTACATGTATCACATTCATATTGAATGGTGATGGCTGATGAGAATATTGCCCATATGGAACAAATGGCTGGATTCCAGCGAATAAAAAGTTCATGCTAATCATAAACAACATACAATTAATAATACTATCAAATAATTATGTATATTCCTTGTCGACATCAATTTAATACAGACAATATTATGACTGAATCAGGGTAACAGATATCCAAGGGTATATATGTCTACACTAAACTGAAGGAGATCCATGATGCGTATTATATTATGTTGTAAAACTTCACTTGCTAATCTCGATTATGTTGCTTATTGTGAAAATAAATGAAATTATGAAAATAAATTTAGTATGATTGCCCATTACGCTCAAATTAGAAATATCAGCAGCTAAAGTTAAGCCAATCATAGCAATATATAACACCATGGTATTGTTGTAATATCACCCAGCTATTGATCTTTGGTTAAGAATGTAATGAGATACATATACCTGTTCTTTGTGTTATTCTGTATGCAGCTCATTCTGTATGTATTTTATGCATGTACATGTACCAGAAGTGGAATTGAAATTTGACTAAAATAATCAAAATATGTTCGATTTTTACCTCTACTCAGGAAATGAAGTCTTTGTTTCTAGAAGCTAAATCATTTCAGACACATTCAAGTCCTCACCTGGTCAAGGGAGATAATTTTGTAAAAAAAAACAAAAAAAAACAAAACAACAAGTATAGATCCACACTGGCGCAGACCAGAAAGTTTTATGACCTTTGATGATATTTGTGGAGCATGCTGCAGGACTTCAACTTTCATGAATCTGATATTATCCACACAATCCCATTCTACATGATATTTTTGCCATAGCACCGATAAACTAGATCCCTTCAGTTATGTGGTCTAGATCCAGGAGCTATTGGAGGCTGCAGGTTTTGTAAAAGTTAGATCCAATTATTCTGAGATAAGGAATGAAGTCCGGCATGGTTGTTTTAAGTTAAAACTGGCCATCCTTGAAAATGTCTGACCGATTGACACATGTATCACTCTGCCGGTCATCATTACATGCGTAATGTTTACCACAAGAGAGAATATGTATACTGTGTTTGAGGAATATTTCTGCCTCCCCAATGGAAGGCGAAATTTGAATGAATGGTCTGTGTTGTCAGTGTGTCTGATGTCCCCCTTGCAAAGACAAGAAAATTTTCTATGTAATTTATTATTTATTGATATATTTATTGATTTTCTTTTTGTCTAATTGTCTTCTGTTCAAGTCATTTGGCATTGGTAAAACCTGAAATGTATATCATGTTCTCCTGATTTCATCTAGTGATACTGTCTGTTTGGTTCCAGATCACGGGGCTGAACAAAGTATGTGAAATGTGATCGTATGGCAAATAAATGCCCAGTGGTATGTCCAGGGCTTAAAACTACAAAACAAAATTGAGAAAGGTTCCATCCATGCTATCAGTCAAAAATCTCAATAATGTAGGCCTACATGTGGAATGTAGACACTCCTTTGTTTCAGCTACAATTCAGAATAAGTTTTCAGAATATTATCAGGGCTTAACAAGCAAATTATTCTTCATCAACAAGTATCACAGCACACAATGTGGATGTCACTAAACTGTTAGGATAAATGAAAAGAAAAGCATATGTATATTATTTATCAGCTTTATTAAATAAGTTTACAGACTCACGCAGGTAGATCAATTTGGTGCTTCTGCAAAATCAAACCATTATTCAACTGCCAAATGCCAAGATAAAGCGCCCCCCCCGGAAATATAATTTATCAGCAAAATTTAGAATAACTGTTTTTGAACAACCAGGCTGGTGGATATCATCAACTGAAAGAAAACGACAGGGTTCCCACACCTTGGGGATTTCAAAATTCCAGACCTTTTTCAAGACCTATCAAGTCTTTTTCCAGACTCAATGGACGCTTCAAATCAGCTATTACATTATACATTGCCAGGAAGAATTTTGAGACCGTTAGGTGATATGGATCAAAACTAGTCAAGCTCAAGATGAACAATTAACTCCTTTATTATGATGATGATGTACATTGAGATCACTGCACCAACTTACAACTCAAAAATCAAAGCAGGTTCCAAATTGACAGAATGTTTCAAAAGCACAGAATGATGAACTTTTTTATTTGAAAATAAATTCACGTTTTCTTTCATTCTACGAAACAGAAATTAAAAGAATCAGGTTTATTGCTCGTCTTTGTCATACAGACTCACTAAAGCCAGAATGAAAAAAAAAACAAAGACAAAAAAAAAACGAAGACAAAAAAAAGACCCCAAAAAAATTAAATGAAATGGCTGAAAAGTGTTCTAGTTCTGCAAAATCTTGATTGGATTGGAGAATCCCTCAAATTAATTTCAGAATAATTGTTCATCTTTATATCGTTTGAACAAGTTAAAAAAAATATTAGAACTGATAAGACAACAAAGCTAGAAAAAAAATACCAAGGGAGACAACTTTTGTACAAGTGCTCTAGAAGTATTGAGATTAATAATTATCAATACCAGTTTTATCAGACTGTAGTAACTTACAAAGTGAATGACAGGTACACGATTCACACAAACGGACGAACCCACGAGGAGATGAATGGGTGTGAATGGACTGGTGCCGCAAGACGGTACATCTTCGGGAAATTTATGACCTATTCCAAGGTTCTTAGCGTGACCTGTACATGATCAGGTCAGGGCATTTGCAGCATTTCTGTTCTTCATTCAATACATAGTACTGTTCATACGCCCGATGATATGTACTTTTGTTGCTAACATTATGCAAGTTTTGTTGTTAAAAAAATAAAACTGAACGTACTTGTAGGCCTACTCGTTTGAAGCAGCAGACATTATAAATTTAGTTGACCTAGATTCTGCATTGAAGATCAACCATTGAAACGCGGAAAACAACGAATTGCGTCAATTATACAGTATTTTCATTATTCCCACAGATCAATTTCACATAAACTAGGATGAAAGTAACTCCGAAAATGGAAGTCATTGTGATAAATATTCTATATTTCGGCTTTGCTTATGCCATCATCAGGAATACATATAAACAATTGGAGTATACAGTCAGCTATATATACAAGTTTGAGTAGAAAAGGCGGCAAATATACAAGCGAGCATTGGAGTTCAGCAAACAATACCACTGGTGTGAGTTACACTCAATATATTAGTGAGTACTAGTCAATACAATGAAGCTCATGTTCACCTAAAGACAATCAGGTCCTTAGATGCCATTATTCCATGATTTAGTTTGGGTGTTTTACTTTTGATAGCAAGTGCTTCTTTGAACAGTAGTTCATTCCAATTCTTAGCTTGGTCTATTATTTTAACATTTGGTAATAACATGTGAGGGGACAGAGCAAATGTACGTCTTTTGTCTGCACCAACTGGTATAGTCATGAGATCATATATGTGTTGAAAACCAAGACAATTCAAGACATGTGATTGGATCTCACTTTTGTCTCGGCTGTGCTCTTCTAACCCCTTACGAGGTTAGAAGAGCACAGCCGAGACAAAAGTGAGATCCAATCACATGTCTTGAATTGTCTTGGTTTTCAACACATATATGATCTCATGACTATACCAGTTGGTGCAGACAAAAGACGTACATTTGCTCTGTCCCCTCACATGTTATTACCAAATGTTAAAATAATAGACCAAGCTAAGAATTGGAATGAACTACTGTTCAAAGAAGCACTTGCTATCAAGAGTAAAACACCCAAACTAAATCATGGGATAATGGCATCTAAGGACCTGATTGTCTTTAGGTGAACATGAGCTTCATTGTATTGACTAGTACTCACTAATATATTGAGTGTAACTCACACCAGTGGTATTGTTTGCTGAACTCCAATGCTCGCTTGTATATTTGCCGCCTTTTCTACTCAAACTTGTATATATAGCTGACTGTATACTCCAATTGTTTATATGTATTCCTGATGATGGCATAAGCAAAGCCGAAATATAGAATATTTATCACAATGACTTCCATTTTCGGAGTTACTTTCATCCTAGTTTATACAGTATTTTCGCCTGCATGTCGTCTGATCGTACTATTCTTGTTTATCTGATGATGCTAAACAATAATGATCTTGTGAACTTTGGGATAGGCCTAGGTCATAAATTTTCTGAAGATGTACCATTTTGCGAGGACAGGACCGGATAGCTCTGGTTTCGAGATTGAGGTGGAACCCGACAACAGAAGCAAGGCCCACTGCAATGCATTGCAACGGGGAACCCCGTTATTTCAATTGTGTCCAAAGAAAAGATTCAAGATTTCGTCGGGAACTATGACGATCCCTATTGGAAATACTATGAGTCGTGGGTTCCCCATATGACAATTATTTGGCGGGAGATTTCACGTTGCGCTCCTAGACCTCCGTCTGATCGACGGAGGTAAAAACATATTTACTCCGCAGGAAAAGTTTCAGGAGCATCCAGTAAAATCTCCGGGATTAGTTGATTATACAATCTCTCTCTCCAAACTGGGCATGTCAGCTGAACGACTATCGTCTGGCTACAAGCCCTGCCCGCAATTGAAATATCGTTAACACGCTCCCAGCGTAGATATTACTCCGACAATACAAACCTTCTTCTATCACCGTAATAACCTCATTAATTCATTAACAAAATATCTCCGAAAATCTGTTCATTAATAACCTACACTGGTTTCACTGCTAACGAGTTTATGTTATTGATTTTTGTTTGTGTTTCGCATGAATATAGTCCATGCGTATGGACTGCCGAGTGTATGATGCAATGGATGGTATTACTGACGGCGTAGGGGTGAAGGCTTGTCAGGCGATCACATGTCGACTGTATAGCATTGTCGCTGAAGCAAATCAAAGCGCCGTATTCTAATTAAAGATGTAATCAGCCTCAAAATGGATTGATTTTGTAAACTCTCCCTTGTGCGTTTTTTCAGCAGGGAAGATTACCAAAGCATCATATGTATTATATTTGATGATAGTGGGATCGTCATATACAACGAATGCAAGAATATCTCGTCAGAGACTCTTGTAACTCTGCCCGCTTCGACGAATTTTCTGTCTCGCCATTGAGTGTGGATTGTACGCGGAGAGGAAAATGACGTCACTGCGTGACGTATGAGTGACGTAGCGACGCTCACGAATCTGAATGCTTCACAGCTGCAGCCATGGAATAACGTCATGGCTCATGCCTACGGTTCGGTAATGTCGTATAGCATACGTTGGTAGAATGCACCATACGTGCCATGCCGTTTATTTTTAAAGTTAAATTCCTTTTATTTTCTCGTGAATGGTAGAAACAAGTTTAGTTTTTTGTGGTCAAATGTGTTTCATTTTGTACCTCTTGTAACATATGTCACTTTCGCTGAGTTTGAGAGACATCGATTTCAGCCCAGATTTGAGGCTGATTACATCTTTAATTGTTCTAGGTATGTTAACTGAGAGTATGTTGTTATGACAGCCTTTCTGTCATTTCAGGTTAGTCAGCGAATAAAACAATGTACATGCTGTTTATCACTCACTGGCCTCTTTCCCCCCAACATCGCTGTGCTGTTTGGAAGGTCCCGTTTTCAAATCGAGAATTGACCAATCGAAACATCAGTTTCGCCAGTAGACTGTTTCATCCAGCTCCGGAGAGCACATTCTACTGCGATCAGGGGTGTGACCCATGTTATGAGGATGATACAATCTAGGTGTGACAGACAGACAGACAGACGAAAGTTGTTGTACAATTTAGGCGTGACAAACAGGCGGACAGACAGTGTAAACAGCAAAAATGTCCCCAGGGACATATGCAACAACGGTCTTTGTTGTATCAATGTCTAAGGATCTCCAAAACAAAAATCAGTGGATTTTGCTAGTATCAAATGGACAATGTACATTTTTTAAATGAAGAATTTCAGTGAATTTTAACTCAAAATACAACCCAGACTAGCTAGATTCAGCTTTGTGATGATGCGACATTGACTTTTAACCTATTAACCTCAAAATAAATATGATTGGGACTTTGGAATCATAAAGGGCAATACAGTTAAGAAGTTTCGAGAAGTTTGGTTGATAGTAAATAACTGGGCATCTTAGAGGACAATGACCTTTGCATTCGGCCTCAAAATAATTGACCTTGATATTAATAGCGTAATGGCTATTTGCCCGATTTATCTTCTGTAAAACTTTGAATTGAACTGACCTAACGGTTCCTTGTTATCGTGCTAACAATAATTTGTGGTGCACACACGAACAGATTGGCAGCCTTTCTATATCCCTGAACAATGTCCAAGTGGGGAATGATAATAACAGAAACGAGAATAATATCAGCAAGAATTCTGTGAAGTTCGACGAAGTTTGATGAATAATTCCTCAAAATATAAAACGGACAGCCTATTTTCAATTATGAAGGGCTATGATCTTGCCCTTTGGCCTAAACAATAGAGTTTCCAGGGTCATTATACACTAACTGGTGATGAGCCAAATATTTGATGGGGCCAACATACAAGCAAACAATTCCCTCTCTATCTATGTCGTATCTCTTTCTCTCGGCTTACTGTATTCTGCGAAACGAAACGTGTAGAATACAGTAAACTCTTTATTTCAGCATATCAGTCTCGGTGGGACATATGCCAAGCTCGCATCTGTACGCCGGAGATAAAGTTATGTGATATTCCGTTTCTCCCAATCTAATGAGTGCCAAGGGTGAAGAAAACTCTCCAATATTGTCTCTCGTTATCACACGTGCTCAGCAGATCAGAATGATGCCCCTTGTCATATTATAATATTGATCAAAAATATACACGTAATCTTGTACGCTCTTGTACATGTCGTGCGGTTGTACACGTAGGCTTTCGCAATATATTCTATTTATCGAATCATGTTCCGCAAACACATATGGCTCTATACATGATGCAGTGAATGTGTATGCAATCGATCACATCCTCTTTTCTCCGCCCTCATGGCCTGTGATCTTTCCTTTTTTGTTGATACACGAGTTCCCGTAGGTTGGTACCCCAAGTCGTCTCCAGGCATATACTCCGTTAGGTAGTTGGAAATGAAAACTTGATACCGGTATTCGAATTTCCGCCGGCCATATTTTTCCATGGAATCTAATAACGTTTGTAATGCTCGTTCAGCTTGACTGTTCGTCGCAGGATGTGAGAGTTTCACTGAATAATTACTTGAATTCGACGCTAGATCATATTGCCATAGACACTACAGAAGATGAGACTGAAGATCACCAATCCAGCATCCCAAGGTGAACAATATGGCAGAGACATTCAGAACTTGATATAAAAAAATCAACTCCAACCAACAAATGCATATGATGACTACCGTGTGTGAAAATTTCGCTCAATTGAGAGTGGAAATTCATTCCACCCAAGTTCAGTGGAATTCACTCAAGTTTGAGTGAAATTAACTCGTTTCACTCAATTTTCAGTTAATAAGTCACTTAAGTTGAGTGATGCTGATTCCACTGAAGTTGATCTTACTCAAGTTGAGTATAATTGACTTAACTTGAGTGGAATTTTTCACGCAGTTTCAGTTCCGAATTTGGGTCTCACGTGATTCACTGAAACGTTATCAAATGATCTCACTGCCATCATAAATTAACTCCGTTCAGGTAGTGGAAATGATTTTCACTCAATGGCTAAGAATGTCCTGGAGAAAATAGTATCCCTTCTTATATATTTTCCTATTGCAACTAAGGACGGACACTTATGTCTGGATGTGGCGAAAAGTGAGAATATATAGAAGCTATAGACGTTTAGTAACATTACATTCTTAGCCTGCACACGGGCAGACGCAACACGTGTAACAGAAATGATTTTTAGAATCCCTGACTCCAAACTCACAGGCGCTTGTTGTTTGTCAGTTATTAATTATGATATTAATATTTATATATACTCTCCTCCTACCCCATTAATACAAGGTGAGGCACATGCGGACCACAGTTTCCTACCAACACCCGGCAACTCACAGATTCAATAATCCGTCAATCAAAACAGGTCAACTACCGCCCGTTCAACGCTTATGTCACAGAACTGGGAACGGTAGTCGAGTGCACGTGACTACCATGTGACCCACCGATACGGACTGAATTTGTTCGCGCGATGTCAATGGCCGAAATTACTACATGGATTATGGAAAATTGCCTACCACCCAAGTATTTCGTCCTTTGACATCTTCTCGGAAAAAATATATTTCCCGCATAATTAACCTTATATAAGATAGACGAGTTTTGATTGGTTCTTAGCCAGGGCATTTACGGCAAATTCTCATCCAGAAGTCGTTCTCACGCGACTGTCAGGGGCAGCGGGAAATTTGCCTTCCGTTGCCTTGGCAGCGGGGTATTTGCCTAAAAGTATTTGCCGAATTATCCCGCCTCCGAATTATCTCCCCTGATGGCGATCTTCGCCAGTGTAACGGTTAACCGTTTGTGATTGGACTGTTCGAATCGGAGGGGGGTGTGTTACCGCTGGAAGGATGGAAGAGCCAGTTCGGGAGCGCCAGTGGTTGGAAATGCATTCCCCCGTATTTCTCGCTAACCAGAGCGAGATAGGTGTTGCCCTTTGTGTGGAACATTCTTTACGAATTATGGATTGGGATGGCAATCCCATTTATGGACTATGAACTGTAATTTCGCTGTGAAGGCGATTTTCCGGGTGTTCGCAACGGCTCCGGGGGGTGAAGAGTGGCCCCGGCTATATAAGCTCGTGCAGACGGAGGGAGCGAGGGAGACCAGAAAGACAGAGCTGGAGGAAGCACGTCCAGGTACAGCCTGTAACTTTCGATTTTGGCGCAATTTACGGTTGGGCCGTAAATGCAGTTGTTTTGGCCTGGGAGTCTAAAAGCTTGTAAACTCCTGTAGTTAGTGTAACCTGTAAAAACACGCCAATCCAATGAGAATTTGCCAGCTCGCATTTTCGGTGTGGAAACGTGTTGGTGGTTATACTATAGTTTAGGAAACACGACAGCCTGGCGTGTCTAGTATAGTTGTGGGGTATTTTATAATACTGTAATGAGACATGTGTTTGCCCGTAGCACATTCAGGCAACTTGCATGGTCTAACTTCAGTATAAAATAAGGCTTTTAGGTCTATACCATTAGGTTGATAATTTCGACATTATTGCTGTGCTAATCCCGCTGCACTGGGACTAAAGTCGCAATATTTATGTGTCGATCTTGTTGACCGTGAAGCGGTATATGACGATAGTTAGGGATTCCCTCCACCCCCAGAAATATGCAACTGCACTAAATACAGAGATAAATCAGCCAAGTTTCCCCCCTGCCATAATCCAACGACGTATCGTGTAGCCTGTTTATTCGGCGCAGACGGCCGTGCAACGCTATACGGGACGGAAACGGTCGCAGTTATTACAGCCGGGCGGTGCAAGTCAAGGCACAGGCGGGCGAGCCGTTTTCGTCGGGAAACATCGATAAACTGGGCCGGACGCTTTGGGGGCAAGAAAGGTCGCAGACAGTTACACAGACGGCGTATAGCTGGCCAAAGACAAGTTACAGATACAGCTCACAGATTCCACAAGAAGGATATGTGTATTTATCACACATTACAAGCAAATCAAGACACACAGATCATAAACAGTACAGTCAAGAAAGCTACAGAACACAGATCCCACAAGAAGGATATGTGTATTTATCACACATTAAAGAAAGATACACAGAGCACAGATAACACAGAAAAAGACAAGACATACAGATCACAGACCACCCAGCAAAGGCAAGATACGTTGCAGGCGGGCTTCGTTTTACCGATGTAAAAGTGGTAACAAGACTTACAGACTGTACAGTCAAGCCAAGGCACAGATTACAGCCAGTAAAGAACAGACAGGGTCAAAGACAAGATAAAAGTTACAGACAGTAAAGAAAAGACAAGGCACAGCACAGACAGACTTCTTCCCCCGAGAAACGCCGATAGACGGTGGAATTGGAGAAATCTGCGACCAGGTCGCGGAGGGTCGCCAACGACAGTTGACATACAGTAATGATGTTTCATCGGTACCAGATGAAATGGTAATACAATATATACCCAAGTAATTGTCCTGACGGTCACGGAGAGTGAGTGGCGCGTGGTGCTTCCCTGAGAGATCGTCGTGAAGTTGTGTAGTCACAGGCGTGTCTATAGACGGGTCGCAGCAGCCGCAAGGGTTGAGACGCCGGGCTATACTTACCTGTGCGGGAAGCAGACTGGTGAGCTGACAAGTTAGGGTCAGGCTCCGACGACTGGGGGTGAAGAACACGCCGGGTTGCCACGTCTCTGGAGAGAGCGTCACTGCCGTGACGTTCCAACGACTGGGTGTCGTATCTGGAGAGAGCGTTACCGCGTAACGTTCCAACGGGCCGTGACGTTTCAGCGACTGGGTGCCATATCTGGAGAGAGCGTCACTGCCGTGACGTTCCAACGCCTGAGGGTATATATATATTGGGGAGAACGTTACCGCCGTAACGTTCCAACGGGCCTTGACGTCTCAACGACTGGGTGTCGTATCTGGAGAGAGCGTTATATCCTTAACGTTCCAAGGACGGGGTGCCATCCCTGGAGAGAGCGTTACATCCGTAACGTTCCACCGACGGAGGAAGAGAAGGGCCAGCAGCCAGGCCGCCCTTATCCCCAGAAGAGAAGGGCCAGCAGCCAGGCCGCCCTTATCGCGCATAGACATAAAGCACTATATTAACTATAAAGCTATATGCATACACTCTCATATATATATTATTGCCATATAACATCAAGCTTAAACTGCACACATTCTCTTCTATTATCCACATATACACCAGGGATACGTATCCGTTAACCTTATATGCACACCCCAAGTGTACGTATCCGTTAACCCTATATGCACACACCAAGTGTACGTATCCGTTAACTTTATATGCACACCCCCTCTCACATCACGTGTATATATACAAGTTTATTTGCATACACTCTTCTAGTGTCTGTACATATATGTAAATATCATAACGTTATATCTCCTTAGACATTCTGTCTAAGCCACGCGGTTCTACGCTATTATTTGTAACCGCGTATACTATTTGTGCAGAATATACCATAATAGACCTTTACATCAGCGTCAGTCATCCTTGTAGGGTTGTGATCATCTCTTCGAGCCCCGGATCTCCACTAGTGAAGGGGTTAACGACGGTGACGGCCAGAATGCCAGTGGGCAATCCCGGTTCTTGATTCGTTTTCTTGTAAACACCACGACTGGTCCTGCTCGTACACGTTACACGGAGAAAACTGGTGGCAGCGGTGGAATCTGGCCTAATCTACAACTGAAGAGAACAACCGACTACTAGAGATGACCGACATCGACGTGCCGACAACGCCATTAACCATGAGTTTCCAAGCGACACCACTGAGACGTCCGGACATGGCGGGTCTACGGGCTATCCTGCAGAGAAGGGAGCGATCGACGATGGGGTCACCTGTTTCAGCGACTGTGGAAGCACCGCTTGACCTGTCAACGCCCGCCATCGTCGAGATCGAGACCCCGTCGACTATCCGAACGCTACTAGAGGGCCTCAAAAGCTTACAGGCAGAGATGCAGACGATGCGGGCTACCTTCAATCAGACGATGATGGGAGCCACAGCGCACACGTCCACACCCAGGGCCGAAGAGGGTACTACCAGAACCCCCATAGACCAGCCTGTCCGGGAACAGACGATTTGCGACCGGGTCGCAGAAGATGGCGACCGGGTCGCAGAGGACCGCCACCGGGTCGCAGAAGGGCACAGTCCCGACCATCCCTGTTTCCCGTAAGATGTGGGTTAAGGCTTCGACATATGATGGGAGTACGCCCTGTAGAGATCACCTGGTACATTTTGAGCATTGCGCAGCCTTGAACCAGTGGACGCCGGAAGAGAAGGGACAGCACTTGGCCGTATCCCTGCGGGGGCCAGCACAACAGGTTCTCTCTAGTCTGAAGATGAAACCAGGGGAAGCAAATTTCATCTGCGTACGTGATGCCTTGGAGAGACGCTTCGCTCCGCCTAACCAAACAGAGCTGTATAAGTCCAAGCTGAAGTCAAGGCGACGACTGAGGGGAGAAGATCTACCCGAACTGGGCCAAGCTCTGGTGAGACTCAGCCAGATGGCCTACCCAGACGCCGGTGATGAGGTCCAAGACACCCTGGCCCGTGACCAATTCTTTGAGGCAATTGAAGAAGACTTACGGTTCAAAATCTAGCAGTGCCGCTCGAAGTCCCTAGACGAGGCTGTACATGCAGCAGTGGAAGTAGAGGCCTTCCAAGACGTCCAGCGTCGACGTCCCGACCCCACGGCAAGAGCCGCTGCAGGAGAAGACATCCCGGCTGACGTTCCGGAGGATGATGAGATTGCTACCCTGATGGAAGAATTTAAGAGGCGCTTCCCAGGACGGGGACGCTCAAGTTCAAGGCGGGGGCAGAGGACGGGAAGACAACCACGACGGGGATGTTGGAGGTGCGGAGAAGACGGCCATTTTAGAGCGGCGTGCCCTAGACCCCCCAAAGCCCCAGGGACCCAAGCCTGCACTTCATAATCAGGGAGAAGCGGGGATATACCTACCCGCGTCCATCGGGCCGGCGAAAGTGATGTGCTGTGTGGACTCCGGAGCATCTATCTCCTTGATCAGCCGCCGGATATGGGAACAGCTTGACCCAGATGTGAAACCAGTCCTTCGAGCCTTCGAGACTCCCGGTATCAGTCCATCAAGGTAGCTGACGGTTCCCATATGCCTTTACTCGGAGAGGGAGACTTCAGGATATCGATCCAGGGGACGGTGTGGAAGCACACGCTGGTTGTGGGAGATTTGTCCATCGACGCCATCTTGGGATACGACTTCCTGTATCGCCACGGCTGTATACTTGACGCAAGAGGCCATCGATTGAAGCTGGGAGGCAAGTACCTGCAATGCGAGGTTGTAGGAAGTTTCGATTGTTATCGTTTGGCCCTGGCTGAGACCATCACCATACCGCCTAGAACCCAGATGCTTGCCCCGGCCAGGGTGGAAGACGCATCGGCGGGGGGAGATTGGACTAGTAGAGGGGGAGCTCGCATTTACGGAGAAGACCGGCCTAGTCCTGGCGAGAACACTCTGTCGAGTTGCATCTGATGGTAGTGTGCCTATTCGTATGCTGAACGCTTCCGATGAGTCGCATTTGAGACCCTGAAGGAGAAGATGATAGCGGAGCCCATCCTAGCCATGCCTGACATGTCCAAACCGTTTATCCTGGACACGGATGCCAGCGGCTGGGGCATCGGAGCCGTTCTGTCCCAAGAGATCGACGGACAGGAGAGAGTGGTGGCCTATGGCAGCAGGGTACTCACCCAGGCTGAGAAGGCCTACTGCGTGACCAGGCGCGAACTCCTGGCGGTGGTCCACTTCGTTAAGGCGTTCCGGCACTACCGCTACGGGAAGAAGTTCCTACTGCGCACCGACCACGGATCCTTGAGGTGGCTCATGAGATTCAAAGAGCTTGAGGGCCAACTCGCAAGGTGGATCCAAGCTCTGTCGACCTATCAATTTGACATCGTCCACCGACCGGGCCGTAATCATCAGAATGCTGACGCGATGAGCAGACGTCCGTGCAAGCAGTGTGGTCGGTCTTCCGGGACCGAAGACGGAGAGACTGCGGCGGCCCGAGCTGTGACCATATCTCCACCCAACGAGGACTTTGCAGCGGCCCAGGCTGCAGACCCCGATCTACTTCCGGTGATTGAATGGGTGAAGGCCGGAACCAGACCTCGATGGGACCTAGTCTGTCAACACAGCGGGGTAACAAAAGCGCTGTGGGGAGCCTACGACGCCTTGGCCCTGGAAGGAGACCTCCTGGTGCGACGTTGGTATGACGTGCGAGGCCCGGAGAAGGCCAAGTTACTGGTGGTCCCGAGGGCCCTTCAAAAGAGGATACTTAAGGAATGTCATGACAGCCCGACTGGAGGACACCTGGGGGTGTTCAAGAGGTTGAGGAAGGTGCGACAAGCGTACACCTGGGTTGGCCTGCAGCGTGACGTTCGACAGTGGTGCCGGAGCTGCGACACGTGCAGTCGGAGGAAGCAGGCCGGGAAGAAACCCCGAGGACAGCACCGCGGGATGATGACGGGATGCCCCGGAGAACGTATCGCCGTGGACTTGATGGGTCCTCTCTCCCTGACGACGAGAGGAAATCTGCATATTGTGGTCGTCTGACTATTTCACGAAGTGGGTGGAGGCTGCTGCGCTTCCGGACCAAGAAGCGGAGACGGTGGCCCAGGCTGTGATTGACCTGTATGTTAGCCGGTTCGGTGTTCCCTCCCTGATACACTCGGACCAGGGGCGGAACTTTGAGAGCAAAGTGTTCGAGGGGATGTGCCGGATCCTCGGCATGAAGAAGACGCGGACGACGGCGTACCATCCGCAATCTAACGGCCAAGTTGAGAGGTTCAACAGGACTCTGGGTCAGATGCTTCATGCTAGTGCCGCCCGCCACCCCGACGATTGGGATGTCCATATTCCACTGACGCTGATGGCGTGCCGTGCAGCCGCACACGAGACAACGAGGTATACGCCAAATATGATGACGTTTGGCCGCGAGGTGACTCTACCAGCTCACCTGACAGTTGGGGCTCCCCCGAGTGAGAGAACGGAGCCAGTGCCGTGGGTCGGGGACCTTCGGGACCACTTAGTTGACGTCCACGAGGATGCGAGCGAAAACAGTGGGAAGGCCCTGAGACGGCAGAAGCGTCTTTACAACCTGAAGGCCAAGGCCCAAAGATTCGTCCCCGGAGACCAGGTCTATCTACACACAGCAGTGACCCGGCCTGGGCAGATTCGGCAGATTCGAGACCGGTGGCTGGGACCATTTGTGGTGGAGGCGGCGTTGTCGGACGTTACATACCGGATCCGGAGTGACGACGGGAGGCGACAGGTCGTACACGTCGACCGGATCAAACCGTGCTATCCACGGGCAGACGCGGAGGATGATACGACGCCTGAGAGCGGCAGTGACGACGGCGGCGACCAGCGGGGACCGGAACCGGCCCAAGCCGAACCTTACGCCCTGACTCACCCGGTAGCCGTGCCGCCACCCATAGGCCAGCCCCAGACGAGCCGGAGTGGACGCGTCATCCGGCAGCCGGCCTGGCAGGCCGAATTTGAGTTGGAACCGCGGGGAACGCCGGACAGCGAGTTGGAGGACGAGCCCGAGGAAGTGGCCGAAGGTGAGGCAGCCCCCACACACGCGACGACGACCCGCGCTCGGCGAGTGGTGAAGCCTCGCAGGTTGCACGACTACGTGCTGGCGTCCCAGCCCGTCTACCGTAAGAGGGGGGAAGCCCGACCCCTCAAGCTGAGCGCGCAGCCCAGTGGACCTAATGTCGTGGGGCGGTTCTGCTAGCCGCCCATGTAATTCTGTGTAGGAAATCTGTTGACCTAATGTCGTGGTGGCCCGGCCAGACCGCCGGAGGGCGGCCACCTTGTGATTTCGCCGGCCCTGATGGCCCGTAATTGGCGAGCAGTTTTGTTTAAATTGATTCGAACTGTACAACTGGAACTGTAACGCCATCCTGGACGGAGGGGCCCGTACGGCCATGACGGGGACGTCATGATTTGGAAAGGCGGGGGCAGTGTAACGGTTAACCGTTTGTGATTGGACTGTTCGAATCGGAGGGGGGTGTGTTACCGCTGGAAGCATGGAAGAGCCAGTTCGGGAGCGCCAGTGGTTGGAAATGCATTCCCCCGTATTTCTCGCTTACCAGAGCGAGATAGGTGTTGCCCTTTATGTGGAACATTCTTTACGAATTATGGATTGGGATGGCATTCCCATTTATGGACTATGAACTGTAATTTCGCTGTGAAGGCGATTTTCCGGGTGTTCGCAACGGCTCCGGGGGGTGAAGAGTGGCCCCGGCTATATAAGCTCGTGCAGACGGAGGGAGCGAGGGAGACCAGAAAGACAGAGCTGGAGGAAGCACGTCCAGGTACAGCCTGTAACTTTCGATTTTGGCGCAATTTACGGTTGGGCCGTAAATGCAGTTGTTTTGGCCTGGGAGTCTAAAAGCTTGTAAACTCCTGTAGTTAGTGTAACCTGTAAAAACACGCCAATCCAATGAGAATTTGCCAGCTCGCATTTTCGGTGTGGAAACGTGTTGGTGGTTATACTATAGTTTAGGAAACACGACAGCGTGGCGTGTCTAGTATAGTTGTGGGGTATTTTATAATACTGTAATGAGACATGTGTTTGCCCGTAGCACATTCAGGCAACTTGCATGGTCTAACTTCAGTATAAAATAAGGCTTTTAGGTCTATACCAGTAGGTTGATAATTTCGACATTATTGCTGTGCTAATCCCGCTGCACTGGGACTAAAGTCGCAATATTTATGTGTCGATCTTGTTGACCGTGAAGCGGTATATGACGATAGTTAGGGATTTCCTCCACCCCCAGAAATATGCAACTGCACTAAATACAGAGATAAATCAGCCAAGTTTCCCCCCTGCCATAATCCAACGACGTATCGTGTAGCCTGTTTAATCGGCGCAGACGGCCGTGCAACGCTATACGGGACGGAAACGGTCGCAGTTATTACAGCCGGGCGATGCAAGTCAAGGCACAGGCGGGCGAGCCGTTTTCGTCGGGAAACATCGATAAACTGGGCCGGACGCTTTGGGGGCAAGAAAGGTCGAAGACAGTTACACAGACGGCGTATAGCTGGCCAAAGACAAGTTACAGATACAGCTCACAGATTCCACAAGAAGGATATGTGTATTTATCACACATTACAAGCAAATCAAGACACACAGATCATAAACAGTACAGTCAAGAAAGCTACAGAACACAGATCCCACAAGAAGGATATGTGTATTTATCACACAGTAAAGAAAGATACACAGAGCACAGACAGCACAGAAAAAGACAAGACATACAGATCACAGACCACACAGCAAAGGCAAGATACGGTGCAGACGGGCTTCGTTTTACCGATGTAAAAGTGGTAACAAGACTTACAGACTGTACAGTCAAGCCAAGGCACAGATTACAGCCAGTAAAGAACAGACAGGGTCAAAGACAAGATACAAGTTACAGACAGTAAAGAAGACAAGGCACAGCACAGTGACTTCTTCCCCCGAGAAACGCCGATAGACGGTGGAATTGGAGAAATCTGCGACCAGGTCGCAGAGGGTCGCAGAAGGTCGCAGAAGCTTGCGACCAGGTCGCAGAGGGTCGCCAACGACAGTTGACATACAGTAATGATGTTTCATCGGTACCAGATGAAATGGTAATACAATATATACCCAAGTAATTGTCCTGACCGTCACGGAGAGTGAGTGGTGCGTGGTTCTTACCTGAGAGATCGTCGTGAAGTTGTGTAGTCACAGGCGTGTCTATAGACGGGTCGCAGCAGCCGTAAGGGTTGAGACGCCGGGCTATACTTACCTGTGCGGGAAGCAGACTGGTGAGCTGACAAGTTAGGGTCAGGCTCCGACGACTGGGGGTGAAGAACACGCCGGGTTGCCACGTCTCTGGAGAGAGCGTCACCGCCGTGACGTTCCAACGACTGGGTGTCGTATCTGGAGAGAGCGTTACCGCGTAACGTTCCAACGGGCCGTGACGTTTCAGCGACTGGGTGCCATATCTGGAGAGAGCGTCACTGCCGTGACGTTCCAACGCCTGAGGGTATATATATATTGGGGGAGAACGTTACCGCCGTAACGTTCCAACGGGCCTTGACGTCTCAACGACTGGGTATCGTATCTGGAGAGAGCGTTATATCCTTAACGTTCCAAGGACAGGGTGCCATCCCTGGAGAGAGCGTTACATCCGTAACGTTCCACCGACGGAGGAAGAGAAGGGCCAGCAGCCAGGCCGCCCTTATCCCCAGAAGAGAAGGGCCAGCAGCCAGGCCGCCCTTATCGCGCATAGACATAAAGCACTATATTAACTATAAAGCTATATGCATACACTCTCATATATATATATTATTGCCATATAACATCAAGCTTAAACTGCACACATTCTCTTCTATTATCCACATATACACCAGGGATACGTATCCGTTAACCTTATATGCACACCCCAAGTGTACGTATCCGTTAACCCTATATGCACACACCAAGTGTACGTATCCGTTAACTTTATATGCACACCCCCTCTCACATCACGTGTATATATACAAGTTTATTTGCATACACTCTTCTAGTGTCTGTACATATATGTAAATATCATAACGTTACATCTCCTTAGACATTCTGTCTAAGCCACGCGGTTCTACGCTATTATTTGTAACCGCGTATACTATTTGTGCAGAATATACCATAATAGACCTTTACATCAGCGTCAGTCGTCCTTGTAGGGTTGTGATCATCTCTTCGAGCCCCGGATCTCCACTAGTGAAGGGGTTAACGACGGTGACGGCCAGATTGCCAGTGGGCAATCCCGGCTTTTGATTCGTTTTCTTGTAAACACCACGACTGGTCCTGCTCGTACACGTTACACCGTCTTGTTTGTAGACAAACATGGCAGCGTCCACAGACGACAGATTTGGAGCGTGTGTGTGGTAAATAAAGTTCGGTTCTATTTTACATTACTTTGTGTTATCTTTCGGTCTCATTGTGTTAAAGATAATGTACCAAGGTACACCTTCAAACTCCGTTCTCCAGAAAAATAGTCACGGGCTAGAAAGATAACCCCACTGTTGTCTCATGGAGATTTACACGCTCTCCATTTATAAATAAACATGATGATTGAAATATATCCATTAATACAAGGTGAGGCACATGCGGAACACAGTTCCCCCCCGACGAAAACGGCAACTCACAGATTCAATAAAACTTTGTCCGTCCTTATTTCTTGCCTCAACGATCTATTCATTTTAATTGCGTAAATCCATCAATCAAAACAGGTCCGTCAAACAGGTCAATCAAACTACCGCCCGTTCAACGCTTATGTCAAAGAACTGGGAACGGTAGTCTAGTGCACGTGACTACCATGTGACCACCGATACAGATTAAATTTGTTCGATTAAATTTGTTCGCGCGATGTCAATGGGCGAAATTACTACACAGATTATGTAAAATTGCCTGCCATCCAAGTATTTCGTCCTTTGACATCTTCTCGGAAAAAATATATTTCCCGCAAAATTCATTGTAGTAATTTCGGCCATTGAAATCCCAGTTCTTTGACATAAGCGTTGAAAGGGCGGGAGTTGAGCTATTTGAGTTATTATGCTTGAACTAATGAATTTTGGAGAGCACGTTGAAATAAGAAAGGGGTTTTGTCTGCATGTGCCTCACTTTGTAATATTCGAGTAGGAGGAGAGTATATATAAATATTTATATCATAATTAATAACTGACCAACAGCAACGCCTGGGTCCAAACTTTAAAGTCTGGAGTAAAAAAAACCCTCACAGATCGAAGATGCTGGAATAGAAATCAGTGAAATGGAGGGGATCTTGGACCAGTCAACCACGGGAAACCAGAGGAGAAAGGCAGTTGACAACCCGGGGCGATATTCAATCTCGAAACCAGGGCTATCCGCTCCTGTTCTCCCTAAAGCGACCTCTGGTGGCGAGGTTGGGCGATATTTCATTCTGAGATGATGGTTTGCAAGCCTTGTTGTTGTTGTTGTTTTTGTTGTTGTAACAATTATCTTTGAAAATCCACTCGTAAAACCGTAGAGTACAATTCTCTTGTGCTTTGCAATTCCCGTACAGTGGCATAAGAAAATGATTTGACCTGTGGGGGCGGAATGTCCCCAAATACCATCGTAGCAATACGCCCCAAAAGCCCGTCGCGTTAAGGGGGGTCAGCATCCCCACCCCCACTTCCCGTATAAATTTTGAATTCTAGAGTCCATTTCCTGTGATCTGGAGCATTTTCAGAGGTTTCTTTCAGATATATATTGGGCCACTTTTTCTGCTCCAGGTATTTCTTTCAGATATTTATTGGGCCACTTTTATACTTATTACTTATAAACGCGTCTTGAGAAACAAATTTGTTGACAGACAGATTATCGATGAATAAACAACGTACACAACCATTACCCTGGCGATGGCCAAATATATATATATATATATAATAGCTGGAGCTTGAAATAGTGATAAATTGCTCTACTGCGTGGAAATAATATTACAGCAGCAATTAACGTTAAGTCAGCTGAGGGGGGGGGGGGGCAGGGGGTGCTGGAAAACTCGTCACCTGTCCCCGCTTCCTACGCCTAAATTAATTGTACTCTAGGTGCCGTTTGTTCCCTTGTGCTTCAAACATGAAGCCACTATCTGGCGGCAGGCGATAAAACGAAATAAAAGCCAGTAGGAATTAGGGTACTATGGTGTTCCATTTCAGCCACTCTGTTTAAACGCGACGTCGCCCACGACGTCGCCCGCGACGTCGCCCTTCCCGTCGCGCGTCGTGCGTCCCTTTAATCAACACGACGCGATGGGCGACGTCGTCCTCGACGTCGTCCACGACGTCGCCCATCCCGTCGCCTTTCCCGTCGCGTTCTTATAATGTTAAATAGAACGCGACGCGACGTCGCTCTGTTTAAACGCGACGTCGCCCACAACGTCGCCCTTCCCGTCGCCCACGACGTCGCTAGCGACGTCGCCCTTCCCGTCGCCTTCAGGTATTTTAGGACAAAATCGATCTGCGCATGCTTAGGGAGCAGCTATTGCGATGTGGATGGTATGGCGAGGCCGTCATTTCATGAATGATCTCTGCCAATATCGATGAAGAAAATGCAAGCGTGAATGAATAATGATTATTCTGCATTATCGTATAGCTTTTAAATGGTGTTAAATATTAGTCCATGCTTGAAATGGTGCCTGTTATGAAGTTATCTCTCGGAAAGTCTGCAACTCGCTAATTATATCTTCGCTTCCAAAAAATGTACGCAACCCCCACATCCGTACATCGTCTTGTATTTCTTTATTCCCATTGGATTTACGCGTGTATGTGTGTGTGGCTTTTCTGTGTGCTTCCGAGTTCTTGGAGTTCGAGTAAGTTCCTCTTAACTGCAGAGATTCTTTCCTCATTTTCAAGAAAAATATAAAAAAAATCATCCTTGAAACACAATTGTCGTCAAATGGCCTGAACAAAACCTGGAACAAAATCCATGAATTATTTTAAGAGTGCATATCGACGAGATTTGAATTTTTCTTGAAATTGAGGAAAGAACCCCTACAGTTACAAGGACGTAGACAAGTTTTCAGATTTGGGGCGGGGGGAGGGGGGCTATACTATGACAGCGCAGTAAGGCGAGGGTCCAGGGGCCGCCTAGGCCCCGGAAGCTCCAGGATCCCAGATGACTGGAGATGCGTTCTTGGCCTTTCTCAGTGAATAAAACTCAACATTAAAACGCACACGTTGTAACCAGTTTTTTTTTGTCTTTTCTTGCTTTTATGTGTGGGTATTTTCTTTCCAGGGTTATTAAACCTCAAACTTGGTCAACCCAAACATGAGGCAGCAGCTAAAAGGTGCAACAACCCCTCAGCCAGACAGCTTTAGTCGGTGTATATTGGTACACAATGAATGGAAAATGCATATGTAAAAGCCTGAAAGATTTGGTTGAATGCAGAAGATGCTTTAGCAGGGGCTTGTAAAAGATTAAAATGTGATAAATTCAGTGTGGGATGTTGGATGAATTGGAGAACTATAATAAATAATTTGACATATCACGTGCGAAAAATATGGCGGAAGAACAAAAATATTCTGAACAAAAACAAAAGGCTTCAAGTCATTCTTGCTTTGAACCCTAATAATAATCTGAACAATAATAAAAGTCTTCCGATTTTCAGTGGGAGCCAAGTAATATAGAGTTTTTGATAGGGATACAAAGCTGCGCATCTAAACCCCCTCGGCTCTGGGTGCCAGCCATTCACAATCTATTCAATTTGAACCATACATGTACTACTTCGAAAATATCAGGAACATCAAGCAGTCAAGTGACAAATATACAGATTATCAAAAAACTGCAAGGTTTTCCGTCCAATCAGAGAAACCGGCAGTCATTATTTGTCTCTTGATGTATCTATGACGTATACCAAGCATACTGAACACTTAAACAGTATCAAAGGATATATAGATCATCAATGATTTTACATAAATGGAAAACGGCTGCCAAGGTTTCCATCCAATGGCAAATTCAATGGCAGCTATAGAACTATCTCTCTCTGCTAAATTGAAAGCTAAAAGTTCTACTACAATCTGTCGGGACGTGACAGATTGAGTACCGGTATACAGTGTTGGACAGCAGTAAATAAAAGAATATTTTCAACGCCCTGGTCAATGTAGTAACATAAGGGGGTATACTGTAAGGATATCTGAAAAATGAAAACACACAAACACATAAAAGCACACATAAAAGCCACACACACATCCACGCGTGTACGGATGTGGGGGTTGCGCATATCTTTTGGAAGCGAAAATATAATGTGTACAGTACGACACAGCGAGTGACAGACTTTCCGAGAGATAATTTCATAACAGGTGTCATTCCAAGCATGGACTAATATTTAACACCGTTTAAAAGCTATACGATAATGCAGGATAAGCATTATTCATTTACGCCGACATTTTCTTCGTCGATAGTGGCAGAGCTCATTCATGAAATGGCGGCCTCACCATACGACCCACATCGCAATAGCTGCTCTTTAAGCATGCGCAGCTCGATTTTGTCCTAAAATACCGGAAGGCGACGGGAAGGGCGACGTCGCTAGCGACGTCGTGGGCGACGGGAAGGGCGACGTCGTGGGCGACGTCGCGTTAAACAGAGCGACGTCGCATCGCGTTCCATCTCTTAACATTATAAGAACGCGACGGGAAGGGCGACGGGATGGGCGACGTCGCGGACGACGTCGTGAGCGACGTCGCCCATCGCGTCGTGTTGATTAAAGCGACGCGCGACGGGAAGGGCGACGTCGCGTTTAAAGAGGGCGACGTCGCGTCGCGTTCTATCTCTTAACATTATAAGAACGCGACGGGAAGGGCGACGTCGTGGGCGACGTCGCCCTTCCCGTCGCCTGCGTCGTGCGACGCAAAAATGGCCGAAATGGAACACCATACCTAAATGAGTGGAAATAATGCAAACAGGCTCATATAAATTGTCGTGAGCTTTCCATGAAATATGTTTCAATTCCCGAGACACCAACATCGATATTGTCTATGGTAGTAATGGCTGTGATTCGCTCCGGAAAATTCATTCTATTCCTGGCCTATATTCCTATGGTTTTAGATGGACAATAACAAGAAAATGCGCCTGTCTCCTTGGAGGGGATAATATAGTCAAATCTTGTTTCCTAAAAGTTGAATCGACTCTAAATCCGGAAGATCCACTGATAATAAAAGAGGACCAGTGGCGAATTAGCCATGAAGCCTGGTCAATTTCAATTTGTCTATCCGCCGAAATCATTATCGCGGCGGTCAATAATGTGGCCGAAATCCGATTACAAGAGCCAAGTAATGGAATTCGCCGTTTTTCTTGCACTCTTTATTTGATCGAATTAATTTAATCTGTCCTCCCAGGCAAACGCATGATTGGATTTGGCCGGAATCGTATCAGTGAATCATTAAGGATTTTCTCTTGGACAATGGTCCAGCACAGATAACAGCTATGCAACATGCAGTAGAACTAAAGTCTGTCCATTTTAATTAGTGGTCGAATTTGGAGCTTGTAAAAATCAACAGTAAGCTTGATATCAAGGATATGTGACGTTTACATATGAACAACTCCTTTCTGTGTGAAGGTAATAAAGCCGATTTGTTTTCACTACAAAATCTATCTGAGTTTTCTTGAAGTTTGTATATTGAAATTGTTATGTTCAATTGTATAACATTTGAGATTGTTCAAAATGTGCTCAATAATTTGATAATTTGGAGGCATTTATAGGGAGCATTTTCTCTTGTAACAAAACTTTGACTCCTGAAACCAAACCATTCTTAGTTCTTTAAAATAATAAAAGTTCTAATACATTGTGGGTCAATATAATTTTGGTTCGAGGTATCATATTTTTGCTATAAGAGAAAAATGCTCTCTATAAATTTTTCCAAAATACTCGAATAGGCCATGGAGCACATTTTGATGAATCTTATTCCATTTTTATACAACTGAGCAGCGCAGATCCAAAGATCCAAAGATCCGAGATCCAAATTTCTGAAGGTAAA
>JAVTVY010005584.1:0-38582 GCA_036873755.1 Hanleya hanleyi | reverse complement strand
ATATCTGAAGACCATGACTGATGTGTCGATTCACAGTTTTTAAGCCACTGAAGTTTCCTGTCTTGAGAATTGAAGTCTGAACGGAAATCAACGAAGCAATAATTCATTCCACCGAATGTAGTTGCAAATTAATTCAAAAGTGCCTGAAGACAGGGTTGTGATGTGAGATCGGAGGTTGAAAACAAATGTGGCAGAGATCACACTCTCTTAGCGCATGCGTATTTCAAGAGTCACAAGAAGAAGAAGAACAACAATGCGAGCCTCCCGTAGACCTTCGTGCCGCAGGTAAAAAGTTTACACATGTTCCCCCGGCCCCCTTCAGAAGTCGATTTCAAATCTTTTGGGGTGGGGGGTATTAAAATAAGACTTGGATATTGCTCTGCAGGTAATACCTGCCCGGATTAGTTAGTAGATTTTAATTAGAAGTAATCTGGCACGACCCTTACTGAAAGAAAATTTGGTGCTATTGGTCCAGTTAGATAAGCTGTACCGCCACAGTAATATGTAACAAAAAGCCGACATAAACTGAATTTTCACAGCACAACATATATAGCTACGTTTTTTTCAAAGTATTTATCATTTTTTAAGGACAAATGGTGCCGGTGTAGCGGTTTCTGACGTCACAATTCCGTCATTATTAACCCTATATATCCTGAGGAGAGGAAACGTGATCCCTACTAATTTATTTGACCTATTTCCAGAATGGAAAGGAATTCGGAACCGAGGCCTTTTGACATCTTACCTTATCATACAGTTGTCATTTTGAGTCCATGTGCAGATTTCTAGTGACAAAGGATCTTGGGTAAATTAAAAATAGTATTGTAAAAGACTCATGATCGAGACATTTTTGCATTCGTCCACATTTTCGCATTTCTTTGCCTCAAAGTGCATATAAAACTAATTCATATTTGTTCATTTCTACAAATGTTTTTTTCTATCGCACCATATATTGGTGTGAGTAATGTCTAAAATCTTAAAAAGCACCGTTCTAATCGACCCAAACTACATTCCAAGAATGCGACGTCTTCGATGGATCTATGCAGTCTGTTTTCATTTTGTGGTGAAGCTTTCAAACATTGCGTTTTAGCCGATAGTCCAGTCATCCTCCACGGCGAAGTTTGACAGCACGGCGTATCATGCCCAGAAAGATGAGTAACATATCAAGCTCCGTGTGGATCGTGTACAGGGAAATCGCTGGAATTGGGAAAATACAATCTAGCCACCAAGTCTAATAATGGCAAGATCTATAACAATAGATAGCAAAACGAGAGTTTATCATCAGGAGATTAGGTGGGATCGGACTCGAGGTCAAAATTTGTAGTCGAGTTCAGAAAACTAATTGGCTGTGTTTATTGACTTCTGTCATTCGTACATATATAACTATACCAACTTAAGCATTTCTTCGATTTGAATTATTTATTTTTATTAAGAAAATCTTCCAGATTATAAGAAAATTTGAAGTGACACGTCAATAGATACGTTTGAATCCGCCTTACACAAATTAATTTGAAAAACGACATACACACCTATAACAGGTGTATGATCACTGTACTCCGTACTATGTATCCCATCAGGGAAAGTGCCTGTCTGTGCATAGTTTCTGATGTCAGATGAGGTAATGCCTTTATGGAGAAGTTAAGGCATACTATTGGACGTATGCTGTGGAAATATTGCTATATTATAAAAGGCATAAGCTTTTGAGGCACTTCTATTGAAAGAATCGAGTAAATAAAACTCGTGCATAGGTTAACTGTAGAGTCCTAAATGACGGTCTAGAAGCAAGGGTATGAGATTAGGCACGGTTAAGCCCGCATCATATTGTCATGAAGTGGAAAAAATATATAAAAATCCACATTTAAAAGTAACAAAATATGAACAAAAGATAAGCATGTGGATGACCGGCTGATCGAGATGAACTCAATCAAGAAAATAAGTCGCCAGAATCTTTGATTTGATTGATTGATTGATTGTTCATTCACCATTTCATCGAATGTATATACAAACATAATATCTAATACGGCTGTATAAATGGCGGGAATAAAACCCCAGGGGGCTTGTTCTATCCCAAACTGATAGTATTTAAGAAAGTATGCGACTGGCTACAGCAGGGTAAAAAAGATACATGCAGGTGTTCAGTTTCTTCTGGTGCACATCATTTTGATATGTTTTAGAAGATCAACGATCAGGGCTCGGACTCCTGTAAACAGTAATATAGCTATTTACACTGATACATGGCATGGATAATTGATACTTGTTTCAGAACACCACAACGCCACCAACCAAGGAAAGTTATAATATATGCACACTGTGAAAGAGGTCTTTTGAATATCGTACTTTGAATTCAACTAATATTGCCCTAAATTACAGCACGAATGCAGTTGAGTACCACTGATTATTTCACAAAAGACTAATCAATAAAACCAACCAAATTGACGATGAGAAATATTTTTGTGGACATTTAATACCAGCATTCTTTGAACTATAGCGAGTTTTACAAACTCAAATCAAAACTAGAACTGCGAGCAGTTTTGGTGGCTTCCGATGTAGACAGCTAGTCAATCTAGACAATGTCTACATGTTCAGAAATTAGAATTCATCTGACTGAAAAAAAACTTTCAATTTCGATAGATCCGGTATTCTAGAGAATCCGTTGATCAAGTAGATTTGACTTGCCTTGCCCCGAGAAGGCCGTTTATGTATATTCATGTCTGCTTACATACAGTTTATAATTGAACGCACGTGGAAAGAACCAGTCGATGTCCAAGAACAATCACACATGCATTAATGGTTCGTGTCGTTTTCACGGCTTTCTTTATATTCCCATGGTGTTAGTCGGTTTTGAAGATTTGGTCAGTTTACATTCACTGATGAATATCGGGAAACCTACTAAAGAAAAGAAAAATCCGACGAAAGCTCTTTGAACGATCTTCTAGAGAAGACATTGCAACAAATTAGAAGTCTGTATATGGCTCTTTGAACGTTTGCTTAAGGGCTTTGCATACCAGAGCAAAGTGAACTGAAAATTTTGATATAGTGATGTCATCATTGCTAAATATCTCCTAAATGGCTAACAGCATGTGGAAGAAAATTTCGCACATGACAGTTTAGTTTGTACTGGTTATTTCAACGCAAGGAGAAGTGAAATTGGTGCACATTTCACACAGACATAGCTCCTGCAACTTACCGTTTAGCAGTGTCAAGATGTAGAGTTACACTGTAGGCACAGGAAATTGGGAAATCTCGTGCAACTTCTCTTCAATGACACACAACACCAAACTACAGAGAAAAATGGGAGGGGGCATAAGGAAAGGCAGAAAATCGGAAAACTGCAGACAGGAAATGAGTACAAATTGAAAATTTGCAATGCCATTTTCTTGGGGACCTTTTTTTTTCGATTGTGTTGAATATTCACAAGGAAAATTTAACCCTTGGGTACGGATAACAATATGCATACAAGCAGACTACATGAGGTTGTTCAACTTGGGGGTTAATTTTAAAGGTTACCAGGTGACTGACTGTTACACCACTCCCCCACTTTACATAAGAATGGAGCACATGGAGCGTTGTTGTTGTTCACATCATGAACATTGGCCATCCATGCATCGCTTTCTACAACGTGACAGTCATTCCAAAATGGTTTGGCATACAAAAAGATGATGACGACGGGTAGTCCATCAAAACTACGATATCTGAGACGTTAAATTACAATACATAACCTTTAAAGCCTAAGTTGTTGGATAAAACATACATCGAGTTCTCGAAAACAAGAGGAAATGTACTGGAATTTATCTCCAAAGAAGAAGAGTGAAGTAGATAGGTAGAACCTCCATGTCCCTCATTTCCAAGATATTGAAGTGTACAAAAACAAATGGACCTTCTGTAAAGTGGGAGGGTGGGACCATTGTGAAAATTGATATATAATAAGAGACGGAAAGGTGTTGTGCAATCAACAATGAAGATTGGGTTATATTTCAGATAGCTGATAAAAGTGTCAACCGGACTTGGGAACTGGGGACATGTAGGTTCACTTACAGATCCATCGAAAGCATCGCGCCGATGGCTCATTCATGTTAAATGTGAGTGCTTCGCTATACAGAAAAAATAGTTCCATAATTCAACGCGATTTATCTGCTAACATATGATGCATTTTTAATTATGATCACTGATCAAGAAACATACGGCAGGATATATCATCACTGATTATTGTTTGTAACAGTAAATCATATCTGAAATTCTGGCGTAGGTCTATACACAATGTACTTTGCCTGGAGAAGGCGGGACTTTTGGGAAGTTGGTGTGAAATTTCTCGTTGTCAAGAGTAGAATATTTGAGCATGGAATCCACTGTTGTTCCGTTTACAGGAAGTATTTTAACTAATATAAGTAACAATCTATCCGTCTGTTTAGTTGTCAATACCCGTAAGGTCATAATTTTTATCTTATGTCATTTCTAATTTTGTAAACAACGCAGTCATTTGTAACGTGCACCATGAACGTCCCATAATGCCAAGCGGAAAGTTAAAGAGCAAGCCATCATGGCAGCCAAAACTGCTCATTTCCTGTCTGCAGTTTTCCGATTTTCTGCCTTTCCTTATGCCCCCTCCCATTTTTCTCTGTAGTTTGGTGTTGTGTGTCATTGAAGAGAAGTTGCACGAGATTTCCCAATTTCCTGTGCCTACAGTGTAACTCTACATCTTGACACTGCTAAACGGTAAGTTGCAAGAGCTATGTCTGTGTGAAATGTGCATCAATTTCACTTCTCCTTGCGTTGAAATAACCAGTACAAACTAAACTGTCATGTGCGAAATTTTCATCCACATGCTGTTAGCCATTTAGGAGATATTTAGCAATGATGACATCACTATATCAAAATTTTCAGTTCACTTTGCTCTGGTATGCAAAGCCCTTAAAGTGAACCACAAACAGGGCTTGAAAAAGTTGAGAAAAGTATTGAAATGTGTAGAAAATATGTTGTTTTTTACTATAGCGAAAACAATTTGGTGATGTTGTGTCCCATCTTTGATAAATTCGAGCTGAAAGTTGAGATCAGCCAGCCGAAATTCTCCCAGCGAAATCGAGCTGTGACATCACATGTGAAAGACGGGGCGGACAACGTAGCGTTCACCGTGCAATCTCACTATGGCAACATCTCTCATTTCGCTGAAAATTCAAGCGATAGGGACTAATATGGGTTCCAATTTTACTGATCATATGATGAACTACCATAATAGCTATCGCAGTTCACATGAAATATCGGGAATATAGTTCATACACATGTAACGATATTGTAGTATCAATTTGGAGAAGGGGTGGGGCGGGGGGATTTGGCTTAATGTCACACTCATATGGTGACAGTCAGTTTACTTGGTGGAAGAAGCCGAAGTACTCGAAGAGAACCGCAGCCCGTCGGCAAGCAACTGACAAACTTTCACACAAGGACCAGCTGGGCTCGAACCCGTGCCGGTTCAACGGTGTGAGGCTAGCGTTCACCAGCGAAGCGCCTTGGACCACTCGGCCACCGAGGGCCCGTATCCATTTGGATCATGCGGGGGAACTCGACACGGGAAAATCCGCATCTAACCGGAGAAGGCCCTCTCGAATGCTCAACCAACGTTTTGCTGGGGTATAGGTGGACGGTGTACCGATGGACGAATATACGCTCATATCATATCAATTCTGAGCATGGAATGGAACATTAAATTAAACTAATTATACCGCCTGGTGATAAAATGTAGGCCGGTTATGGAGAGAAGAAAAAATTGCTCTCGCCTGGGAAGGGAGGGCTGTTATCTCCGGCCTTGTATTGCCGATCACCATTGCTCGCCAGATTAGAGAATATTTAACCGAATTAGCTCAACAATTTAATTCTGGCGGAGTTGCAATTCCAAACAGTTTTCGTCAGTGCACGATTGTGACAACAACAACAGAAAAAAATCAAACGAATTCTGCAAACAATGTCGGGTTCCATCTCCAGGTATTATTTACCTCTGTGACCGTCCGTACTTGTGTATAACTAAAGTGTAATAACATGAATGTCGTGTCTTTGAGAAAAGTGAAATGCGTACCGGTATTCAATTATACAGCTTGTTTTTTTTTAATGCTGCGCTATAGGCGGGCCATGCAGACCACGCCTGGAGTCCAGGGCTCCGACATGCAGCCTGTACGAGTTCGCCTGCACCGCAGTTTGTCAAGCTCTACTGAGCAAAAATGTTTTCCGTTTGATTTCATAAGCTTACAAACTGCTTCAACACGGGAGTGTTTTTCGCACAGACAAACATGTAAACAGTTTTATTTCATCGTTGGTTGTGAAGTCGGAAAAACCCGCATACAAAGTATGCCTAAACCAGAGCTCCGTCCCCTGGCCAGACGCAGGCATCTTGCAAATTTTCTCATCTGTCAACCACGTGTGGTCATTATCTCGTCATTAGGTGTGTCAGTTCACTTTCCCGAAACACAGTCACAGCTTCAATATTTCTTCGATAATGCATAAAAATTGCTAGTGAAAACGAAGAAATTGAAGAGTATAAAACGCCCTTTGTAGTATGTGACTGTATACACTCTAAAAAACAGTTGAGTGAAATTTCACTCCAGTAAGAGTGGAAATTCATCCCACTCAAAACTTGAGAGTGAAATTTTCACTCAACTTGAGTTACTTTTCACTCAACTTGAGTTAAATGCATCCAACTTGAGTGACATTCACTCAAGCATAAGAGCGGAAATTCATCCCACTCAAGTAGAGTGAACTTGAGTGGTTTTAACTCAAGTTGAGTGAAAAGTAACTCAAGTTTGAGTGAACAGGTACATTTCACTCAAACTTGAGTGGAACAGTTCACTCAAGTTTTTTTAGAGAGTACTAGCTGCTCTCCGACTGCCCAGGTCTTGCACCTGTGGCGTACTGGTATTCAGCAGGAGAAATTCAAGCGCTGAGAAATTCAGTTTTTACTCGTCAAATTTCACTATTTCTAAACAGGTGACAGTTGTAATTACAAGCGTCTGGTCCGTCATTCATAATTCAGCCGTCGTCCATTGAAGAATATCCGCGTCCATAATCCAAAGACCTATTCCATATTCCATATAACAGCATTAGCAGATTAAAGACCTATTCCGTATTCCATATAACAGCATTAGCAGACTTAAGATTTGTAAATATCAGATTCCATAGATTGATAATCCGTCGAGCAGGGTAGGGGTGTTTGGGGGTCCCTTGATTTATCACAAAATTCAAGATGGCTCCCACACCACTTGTCCTAGAAACCAAAATTTTCCATATTCTTGATCGCCAACACAGCATAAAGACAGTTACTTTTCCCGTCCAAATCCGTTACTTGGAAAATCACTCAATTTGGATTGGTCCAAGGCGGCCATTTGGAAGATATTGTTATGATTTGGATCTGGGATCAGGGAACAATCCATAAATCTCAAGATGAACCCGTCATGTCATGCTCTGATGTGAAGTATGGCCCAAAGATGAGATCTGTGTATTTGTAGATGACAAAATATCCCAACTGAGAATGGAAAAGTAAATTAGAACACACGTCTCAGATTACGTCTTATGACCGACATTCTGAATTTTCCTTGTTTTCCTCATGGAAAGCTATGTAACTACATATTGAGCCTGATATGACTCTGGTTTGAATGTGCTCGAGCATGGGAAAGATATGATGGAAATGTATTCCTAATTAAAAGAGATGCGCAAAATTCCGACAACACATAATGATCGCCATCTTGGTTTTAACTGTGCTTGAATCCTGCTAGTCCGCATGGGATTGTATTTCATCTAGAAAGAGCTACATTTGTAGTGATCGGTCCAGGGCAGATTGAACAACTATAGATCAGTACAAGACCTTGTCGGTCAATCTCTTGTCGTATCCATTATGAATTACATCGATACATCCAAATTTATGCTTTTTGAAACATGTCCCTGATTGTATTAGAGTTCTATTGCGTAATCTCGAAGATACATTTGTATCCAAACTATCGCAACATCTCGCCAAGCCCAACGTATATGAGTATCAACATGTGTGTGACACAAGTACTAGTCATCTGATTACTGCGACTAACCATCTGTTGACCATGCATCTACATAGATCTGGTCATAGAGGTAGATATTCTGGCAGGTATACATCACTCTTATCTAATTGGAACAACACGCACACACATAGATGAGTTGTGTATGCTGCGTCACGTATCGCCCAGCCTACTTCAGTGGGAACATGTTCGCTTTGTACCTTTACTAAGCTGATAACAGAACGAGGGAAAGCTGTCATGAACGTGGGTATACCATCCATATAAAGACATCACCGCTGCTCAAAATGGAAAGTTCCCTTGGGTCTGTAACATCAAGCATTGGTGGTAAAGTATTTTAATTCTTCTTCCCTTTGATATCTTCTGCATGACATTCGGCATCTTGTGCTCTTCGCTGTCATTCGTCTCTATTGTCGTTCAATTTTATATTTCACTTACTCGGGGCCAGTCATTGCAAAAGCTGTCAACAAAACTCGGTTTCGCGTATTTTGGTATACGACAGAATAACTGGATTTTCGAAAATTCTGAAAAGACGTATCATTCTCAGTATGTTTACCATTTTCCTAGTACCAATCTTTATGGGATGCTGTAAATAATAACAAACTTCAGGAGTTAAAAAAAACCTGTAGGCTATACTCATCTGAACAGCCGGAAACGTTTCGATCAAACCATGATCAGGCGATGTAGAATCGGCCATACACGATTAACTCACGAACATTTACTAAAAAAAGAGCCAGCCCCAAGCTGTGTTCCATGCCATGATGATCTCACGATGAAACATATTCTTATCGAATGCATAGATTTTAAGATTGTAAGAGATGCTTTTTATCGAGCGACTACTTTAGAAGATCGTTTTGGTCGGGTGAGTGAGGATTGCATCTTGGGTTATTTGAGAGAAATCGGGCTGTTACATAAGTTTTAATGTGTGTATGTTTTAATGCGTTGGATTACTAAGTTAGTGACTTGAGTACTTAGAATTTTGTTTGATCGTCGCTATATAGCTGAAATATTGCTGAACGCGACATTAAACCTTAATTCTCTCTATCTCTCTCTCCTAGTACCATCTGAAAATTGTCCGGTAGTCAGTCAGTGAGTCCATTCGAGACCTTTCGTCCGCAAAATAAAGAGAACCGTTGACATTCGAATCTTGATTTTTGCATGAAGGTGCATTAGAGGACTGTTACCAGCAAGTTCTGAGCTGATCTACTTTTGACGAAAATTTCTGGTGATTATAGGCAGGATTTCAACTTGGGGCGGGGGGATTTCCAAGAGCTCAGTGCGCGTCGGAGTCCTAATGTCTACCCTACTTCGTAGGTCCTGTGACGTTAGTCACACTGCCATGTCTCTCGAGGCAGTTCTCTTTTTTTAATTCTATTGTTTTTAGTGGAGTCGTCCTGAGGACAGATGTGTTTGTCAACGCATAAACGAGACACATGTTGTCCCGTATTTAGCGCAGCTTGCTCTTCACTGATTATTCTTTTTGATGAAGCTATTACATACTGGACGTTTAAAATGTTAAAAGTCTCCATTTCTTAAAAATCTGCCTTATTTGGAAGACGGGCAATTAGGCATTGCCTTTGGTTGCTAAAATGCAACCAGTATCCAATCAAAAACATAAGCTTCTGATAAAAAAAACTCCATTGTCATGCCAGAAATATCTAAAGAATTCAGCTGTAAACCATCGGTTCGAGGACTTTCCCCCATTTTGTTTGCCGTTTCCAAACTTTCAACCCGTCTAAAATCAATGACATTTACCTTCTAATATCACCACGGAATTATCAGTATTGCTTCCCTGTATTGTTTTTTAGTGTAGCGTTAACTCTTCTTTCATGAGGAATGATATAATCTGGCTTGTCTTCGAGTGAGGAATCTTGTATCAGCCTGTATACATCCGAATGGATTAGCTAGATTTTCGTTATCAATCATATCTAAAAGCTGAAAACGTACATTTGGATTGTTTGTAGTTTTGTGTTCCTGGGGCTGGGTTCTGGGCCAGTGTCAACACACTTTATTCCTCGATGCTTTGGTGAATGTTCATTAAGAGAATTGGGGAATCAGTATCACGCCCATTTATATAGATCAATGTGATCTTTTGGTTTTCAGTGGTCATGGTGGTAAGGTATAAAGCCACGCGATGTTGAATCTCATCTCTCTCTCTCTCTCTCTCTCTCTCTCTCTCTCTCTAATAACTTTCAATTCCTAATTGATTGGATAGTGTTTGAACTGAAATAGCGGTTGTTGGTTCCCTGTTTCTAGCTTTTGTTTTAGAAAAATTGGTATCCTCTAAGCCTGATAAAAGTCCATTAAGTCAATAGGATTAAGACTGTCGCCAAAGTCTGCAATTCATTGGCAATATCTGGATTGTGTTATCAATCAGAGGTATGTACACAGGAAGCTCTGATTCGGAGAGATCGGATCCAATCACAGTGTATTGCTTGAGATAGTCTACACGTATACTTCGGTTAGTTACATTTCTATTGTTTGCCAGGATACATGTGTGTCAAAATGTACAAAGAAAGCAAGTGTATTCGGAATACTAAAGCGCACAAAAGTCCAAATTGAAATGTCGGTCGACTCTACTGTGAGCTTTTATAGTACAAATCTTGAATTTTCCTCTGCATGAAACACAGATAATTGTGCATAATTAAAGAAACTAATGTTTGACTGCACAAAGGCAACAGCAAGAGTGAGTTTTCTTGGTTAATCGCCAGATCATCTTTGTGAACATTCAGTCTCGCATTGAATACGTTGACGTGGAATTCTTTTGTGGACGACGGCTGAATATTGAATGTCGGATCTGACGGAATGAATCCTGTTAGGCCATTTGGAAGCTATCATTGTAGGCTTACAAGTTCCGAGAGAAGAGCAAGATGATGCTAGATTGATGGGAAACGTATAACATGTATCCCAAAATGACCACTACCTCTACTGTATGTCGTTAGTTTTAAAAATTTAGATTACGACGAAATAAGAAAGCACACTCAGGACGATGGTACATTCAAAGCGAACGAGAGATGTCCGGTATTTCTGTCCCACAGATGGATGGTTGCGCATGTCTGTTTTTGGGGGTCCGCAGCTGCCTTCACTCTAAGACAAGATTTAAGTATGGCCCTTGTCTGTATGTTCCCCGAGAAGGGCGGGAGTGGTTCGAAGGTGGACAACTCGACACGATGGCTTGACATCAACACCGCTAACACGACACAAGTAAGCCTCGTATGGTAATTAAATGAAACTAGAATGCTTTTCTCAAAATATTTTGATATTCGATATCAAGTCGCATTCTGACGGATACAATTGAAAATAGGAGCTCTGCCATATCTCCGCATATTAAATGGGTAGTTTATAGAACTACGCAAAGAAGATTACCAGTTTCCGTTCCAGAGGTATCGAGGCGGCCGACCTGTGTAGTTCCCTTGAATTAAGTGTGTGCTAAAATATATTTATGTGTTATTTTTGTTATTATATGTTTTTGTTTTATTGAATGACCTCTACTTCATTATAATTCACCGGAATTTTAAAACCATATTTTATTACATAACATCATGGGATAAAACAAGCCTCTTGAGGTTTTCATTCCGCCATTACAATTTCTTACTGTACCAACCTGTTGTGATGCTTTGGTGAAATACATTGAATTGACAATTGGTATCTCTACTTCAGTGTTGATAATGTTAATACGAGAATAATAGCTTCTTCCTTAACAATAATTGGGTACACCAATTTTGGTAAAAACTAAGGGAGCCATCCCAATATCGCGAAGTGGCAGAAACCTGAGTTTTAAAACGCGAAGGGGCTGTGAACTGATTTTTCTTTTCCCAACATCGTGATTGAATCGCGTGGTGGGTGCGAACATTCTTACCTTCTGTTCTCAATCGCTTTTCAATCGAGAAACTTTTCACAAATGAAACTCCAAATTACGATTCAATCGCGATGCAGCCACGCTCCGGTCCTGGGCCCCGCTAGAATATCTCATGACCTCATTAACTTACACTTTATAGATACATGTAATATGTGTTTTCCACGGACATCATTACTCTGATAGGTACTTTAGTTCCTCGATGACGGGCCTTTAAGATGTAGCACTGTACATCGATGTTTAAGCCCCTTTCATGACTCCCTCTCGGTTTAGGAAAAAAAAATCCATGGAAGTTATTTTGTTCATAAAATTGCTAAAAGAATGCGTGTATGAAATGTAGCAACACTATAAGCCAACAGCTGCTATTACATCATTATTTTGGCATAAATAAACATGGCTATATTAAGAAATTGCTAGATACTCATCATTTCAAAGCCCGTTTCTTCTCATTATCCAACGCTATACAATCGATCTTCTTGCGTTGGATAGCCCATACATAGAGCACGCGGTGAAGGATATATATCTACTGGATTTGGAGAAAACAACCGATTATTCAAACGGATTCTCAACTATCCCATTTTGGAGAGTAACATCCTAGAAAGGAGCTGCTCATGGTGTGTACATATATCGCGCCTTGTGACATTCGCTAGAATCACAAAAATATGTGAAGAATTAATTAACGTGATAAAACGTTATTTAAGAAACTGTTTCGGCGTCTTCAATCAGAGGTTCCCGTATGTGTTGTTAACTATGGAACACACATACGGAAACACGATCGTAAAGATCTAGATTCTTAGTACCACAGCTCCGAACTTGTCCGGTCCAGTTTATCCCGAGACTAGGGATCGTAGATCGTACAAGATCCTCTTGGTATTCATATCAATTACAATCAAAACCTGATCAGATACATAATACCTTAGAAAACGACTTGAGGATCCATCTGCTTTAAGGAATGCTGGTCAGAGATACGGACTGGACGATAGAAACATCAGGATGTCTTCACAGAATCATTGAAAGCTATTGGTCGATTTTCCCTTACAAGACAGGGCCTGTCGCTTCTAGGTCCATAGTAGTATGTAGACAGGATTTCGAGTCGCTGGCTCGTCACTGCGCATGCGCAGGTAATTGTATGACGCCACTTGAGGTCATGAGGAGGTGTGCGCAGGAGTGTTGTGCGCAAGTGTATGACGTCACTTCCGGTCTGCGTGAATCGGGCGTGACCTTAAGACATGTATTCCTCCGCGGTGATTTGGTCTGGCGGTGATGCGGTCTGCCTTCGCGGACCGAAAGTAGTCCCAAATACGTGGGTTTTCGTGAGAATGTTCGGCAATCTGTAGGGACCGCTGGTGGACCGATTGGGTCGAGTGAGGCATCAACATGAAGCATATGTGAGGGAGTATCCAACGGGATGGGTGTGACGTGGAACTGATGTTATTCTGCGCATGCGCAGTAGAGAAAGCGTATGGAAATAGACGTTTTGGGATCTAGGTGGGCCACTAGTGGGCCGATTGGGTCGAGTGAGGTATCAATGTGAAGCATACGTGAGGGAGCATCCACCTGGACTAGCGTGTCGTTCGTTGTCAACATTCTGCGCATGCGCAGACTGGGAATTGTGGGAAAAGGGTACGGAAATAGACGTTTTGGGGTCTAGGTGGGCCACTAGTGGGCCGATTGGATCGAGTGAGGTATCAATGTAAAGTATTCGTGAGGGAGCATCCACCTGGACTAGTGTGTCGTTCGTTGTCAACATTCTGCGCATGCGCAGACAGGGAATTGTGGGGAAAGGGTATGGAAATAGACGTTTTGGGGTCTAGGTGAGCCCCTAATGATCCTATGGTGTCGTATGAGGTCTTATTTTGAAGCTCTCTTGAAGCATCCGCCTGGACTAGTGTGTCGTTCGTTTTCAACATTCTGCGCATGCACAGACAGGGAATTGTGGGAAAAGGGTATGGAAATAGACGTTTTGGGGTCGAAGTGGGCCATTAATGGTCCGATGGAGTCGAGTGAGGTATCAATGTGAAGCAGTCGTGAGGGAGCATCCGCCTGGACTAGTGTGTCGTTCGTGTTCAACATTTTGCCGCGCAGGTCACGTGGTTTGGTGGGTCTACGCAAGTGTGTGACGTCACTTTCGGTTTTCAGAATGATCAGAAAAAAATACCTCCGAACACAGAAGAGTTCCAATTTTTTCAACATCCAAGTTTTCCCCGGCCCGGCCCCGGCCGCAGCGCGCGCGGGTTATCCGGGCGAGCGCGCGCGCGCGGGTTAAAGGGAAGTTTCGGAAGTGTGCATAGGCACTGTATCACATCGGGGTATATATTTCATCCAAGTATAGCGGAAAGCGGTTGTCGCGAATAACAACAAGTTCAACACTGTTTATACAGTTTATTATCCCCAATGTTACATCATACCCAGGCTGGGGGAGCCGCCCTGAATATGTTTAGTATGTTCACAGCAAAACAAATTGAAATATCAAACACCATGTTTTATTATTTAACGCACCGTCACATTAGGTACAAGTGTTTACTGAGCTCAAGTCAACGATCAGTATGTGGACATAGAGAGTATATACGGCATGTTATTCATCAGTGCAACGGTGACGCATTCAGTCGATGGGGGTGGTTGGTCAGCTTGGTAACGAAGAACGTAACATTGGTCACCCTCTCTACGACCCATTATGTGTTGGGGCGTTGACGTTGTGCCCATCTCAAGGGATCCACGGTGTCCAGTTTCTCCAGCATCGTCTCTAGCGACGCCCGGTTAATGATGGTGAACGGTTGGTCAAACACATGGCTGTTATTACTGGCATAATAATACCGTAACTGGTCCGTCTCTTTGTGACCTAAGATATATCCGAAAGCGACATTCAATCTGAAGACCGTAGCTTGGTCATTGAAGATGGCTTCCACGTAGCTGCGTAGACGGGCGAGGTCGGTCAGTGGGAAATTGTAGATATCTGGAATAGGGCGATCGCCATGGAAAACGTGCCGTATCATGGGCCATTGGCGTCGATAGATGTCACTCACTGGATGGGCGTCCTGTAACAGATCGCTAGGAACATCCACTGCATCTTCCAGAAAATGTTCGATGTCGTCAGGCGTATGATTCTAGTAATTCTAGTGACTGGCTGGATATCTAGGCTCTTCTGAACTGTGGGTGTAGGCGGGCTCTCTGTGATCGCATCACCAGCGGCATTCGTCTCCCCGGGCTCATCTTCACTGGGGCTGACCCTCTTTAGTGGGAAGTTGTCGCCCAAACCGTGGAGACGGGGTATGAATCAAACGCTGATGCCGTCTTAACTGACTGGGTCGTTTGTCGTCCCAATCGTTACGTTGTTCCGCCGTCCCCTCGTGGAATGAGCCTTCGTGGCGCAGTAAATTATCCTCCCGATTGAATGACCGCGCCCAGGTTATACAAGTATACCGTGCATCGTTGTGGGTGGAGGTCTCGTGGCGTCGTAAATTATCTAGACGAGTAAACTGCTTCTGGCAAGTTGTGCAAGTGAACATCTTGGTGGTTGACAGAGTGTCGGATGAAACGGCTAGGCCGCTTCACTTTTATAGCACGCTTGCTGGTGATCTATTTTTACCACGCTTAGTTCTTCTACCTCCAATTCGAGGACCGAGATGTACTGGTGTATGACTGAGCCGCATTGCGCGAGCGCGCGCGCTCGCGCGTGTGTGTGTGCGTGTGTGTGTGTGTGTATGTGTGGGCAGTGGATTTTACATCCGGGACATTTTATACACGTACATAGAAGTACCCGGATGCAGGCGCGGACGTCAAGTTCCCGGATGAAAGACATGGACGTCAGCGAATAAAACCCCACATACAGCTCACTACATGCAGTGGCCTCCTCAAGAACCTCATACATACCCGGATGCAGGCGCGGTCGTGAAGTGCTCGAATGAAGACACGGACGACAGCGAAAAAACCCCCCAAAAAACATACGGCTCACTACATGCAGTCGCCTCCTCAAGAACCTCATACATACCCGGATGCAGGCGCGGACGTGAAGTGCCCGGATGAAGACACGGACGTCAGCGAAATTCTGGGGGAAAACCCCACAGACAGGTCAGTACATGCATTCCTATCATGTTTCCTACCCAGGTCACGCCCGATTCACGCATAATAAAAGGATTGCCCTGTACTCTTTGTTGTTGTTACTCTCTTTTTTGGACTAACCAATCAGAATGGTACGTATCACGGACTACACCCGTAGAGCTACGTATAGGTGCGCATGTGTGACATGGTCTATAAAACACGTCCCTCTGGATCCCACACCCACATTCCTACGGTTGCAGAGCCATGACGGACACCTATCCCTATGCGACTCGCATTTTACAGCATGCGACCGTGGTTAATTCACTCACGGGTTACCGAGCAGTGGTTCGGTCCATGTTTGGAGATGGCGACGACAACGAGGGGCGACGCCAGATCCTGAAAGAGTTCACAGAAGCGGTCCTCGATGGAGAGGTGTGCTATCACTCACCGCTGCTGGACTATGACAGCCATCCTTGATGCCCGGACTATGGACCACAAGCGCTCAAGCCGGAACCAGCGACGGTTCGTTGGCCTAGTAATGGTCTTTGCCCTATTGACCCTGACGCTGTGGCAATGACAACGACAGAAAAAGAACGGCTCTTCAGAGCCTCCACAGATGCGCGTATGTGCGACCGATATATACGAGGGTCAGTCACAGTGTGCGTCATTCACCGATCGTCATTGGATCAACCATGTCACCGAGGGACCTGACCATAAATACGAAAGACAGTCAGAGTGTGTGTCATTCACCGTTCGTCATTTGGTCAACCATGTCACCAGTCCTACGAGCCATCCTTCCCCTTACACCCCGGGTGGGGTTACATGTCTATGAAGATAAAGTCGCCATCGTGGAAGACCGTGGAGATGTTTGTTGGTCGCGCGCTGAGACCGTATCGAATACAGTTACGCTACACCGTGACGCCTGGACCAAATTTAAACGGGTGTTGAGTGGTGAGCGTGACGGAAACCTCATTCACATAGACAATGCCATCTACGTACACAGTGGACCCTTCTTCCCACGCCTGGGTCGTTACCAAGACCCTACGCGAGGCTTCACCCTAGACCCCGATCTGTGGACAGCCTTCGAGAAAGTGGTGCCTATCGTGGACCAGCCGTTTACACCGGACGAGCGGTCAGCTGTTCAGTTGGAGTGGGCTCGTGCCCTGAAAGAAGCGGTGGCAGAACCCAATGAACAAATTACCAAACCTAGCAATGAAGCGGAGGCAGGCGACGATGCCATTGATTATCCGGCTAGACTCAGTCAGCCCAGTGACATGCCCATCCGATCCTTTGATCTCACGTCATAAACTTTTTCTCCCTATAAATACGAGAGACAGTCAAATCTGGTACCATTCACGTACTGACCATGGCGGAGCATGTAATACGGGCGTTTCTCAGCTTGCTCCCCCGAGGTCTTCCTGCACGTCTATGCGGATAAGGTCGATATCATGGAGGAGGTGGGAGACATCTGTGATGCGGACTCTACACAACCGTGCCCGGCTCACATTCGTCTGTCACGGGAGGGCTGGACCAAATTCAAACGGGTTTTGTCTGGTGAACTGGACGGCGACCTCATCCACTTGTGTCTCGATGTGTACATCGGACGCGGCCCCTTCTTTGCTCAACTGGCTCGGCTAGATGGGGGTACAGTGCATTTTACCCTTCACTCTGTTCTATGGTCTGCATTGCAAGATGCCGTGGCAGATGTGGATCAAGTGCTACGGAGGAAGAGCGGTCATCAGACGAGTTGGACTGGTCATTTACCATGCACAATGTGCTGGCAGAAGCCAACTAAGAAAATCAGAAAGAAACTCCGGCCCAAGATATACCCGTTATTAATAAACGATAGAGGCAGAGTCCATCATCATTTGTCACCATGAAGAGCTGGGAGAAGGTGTTGGATAACTGATACTACAGTCCCGACAGTCCGGCGGCCTATAGTGCATTGTCGGCTCTCTATCGAGCGGCCAAACCCCAGGGGATACAACGTGCCGAAATTGGCTAAAAAAACAAGACACCTATACCTTACATCGATCTATCCGTCGCCATTTTCTACGGAACCGGGTCATCGTGGGAGGAATAGATACCCAGTGGCAAGCGGATTTGGTCGATATGAGCGCCTTTGCCAAACACAACGATGGGAATCGGTATATCTTGACGTGCATCGATATCCTGTCGAACTATGCCGGACGAAAACGGGGGCGAATCTCATAGCGGCGTTCAAGGACACCTTCAAGACCGGGCGCAAACCCTTGTATTTGCAAACCGACGAAGGCACGAAATTCCTCAACAGACCGTTCCAACAGTTTCTGAAAGCCCAGAATGTGCTTTTCTTCCATACGTACAACGAGACCAAGGCTTCCGTTGTGGAATGGTTCAACAGGACATTCAAAGCCCGCATGTATAAATATTTCACCTATAAGAATACAAGGCGGTACATCGATGTTGTCCCGAAACTTGTGAGTGGTTACAATCGAGCCTATCACCGGAGTATAGAGAGAGCCTCCATTACCGTGACCCAACGCAATGAAGCCCAAGTCCGGCGTGTCTTGTATCCCAGGCATTCGCAGCGAACGCCGAAGGAGGTGTTCAAGGTCGTGGACCCTGTACGGATCAGTAAAGTCAAAGGTCAATTTGAGAAAAGTTACTTGCCCAACTGGAGCGATGAGCACTTCCTGATTAAACGGCGCCTACCCCGACAGCAGCGAGTCTATGAACTGGAAGATCTTCAAGGAGAACCGTTGCTAGGGACGTTTTACGAGACGAAATTACAGCCTGTCGTAAAAACACAGCAAGACTACTACACGGTGGAGCAGATTTTGAAAACGGAGCGTCGGCGTGGCAAACTGTTTCATTTCGTCAAATGGCAAGGCTGGCCCAGTTCCTTCAATTCCTGGGTCGCGGCCAACCAGATGAAACGATTATGAAGCCAAACACCACTACCGTCATCCTTCATTCCACGTTCAACCACGGTGCTATGGACAAGCAGCAGCAGCTCAAAACGCGCAAAGCACAAGTGGGCTTTGTGGTGATATTGCTAACCCTGCTGAGTGTGTTGTACGGAGGTGTGTTTTACGACGTAGCCTATGTCAGCACGCTACTTAACCAGCTTAGAACTCCAGCTGTGAGTGGCAGTCAAACCAGTCTACAGATAGCACCAGTCACCTCTGTGATCGAAACGAGCCCAGTCATCACCACCACCAAACCACCTGTACAAGCCACATCGAGCTCCACACCAAGTATACAGTCAACACCTACACCAAGTACACCCACTACGTCTGAAAACCCACCGAATTTCATCCCTCACAGTGAACAGACAACGACGACCGACAGCATGATCACCCCACCCATTGCCCGAGTCGTGTGGTGTTATGGAGAATGGCAGGCATCGTATGCAGCAATGCCCCATATCACGTTCGTGGAAGGCCTACCTAACCTGGCCGATTTGGAACCCGACACCTTGGTGGTTCTGGATGATCTCATGGCGGAGACGGATGCGCGCGTGACCCAACTCTTTACCAAAGGCAGCCATCATCGACGGCTCAGCATCATCTACATTGTACAGAATCTGTTCAGTAAAAACAAAGAACATCGGAACATCAGCTTAAATGCCCACTACCTGGTGGTCTTCAAAAACCCGAGAGATACCACTCAACTGCTGCACCTGGCGAGACAGATGTATCCCAGCCGCACACCGTTTGCGTTGGAAGCCTTTAAAGATGCGACAACCCCTCAGCACGGGTATATGCTCTTCGACCTCAAGCTAGCCACCCACGATCACCTTCGACTACGGACCGGAATCTTTCCCGGAGAGACCCACCACGTTTACATGCAAAAATAATGTAAACACACCCACAGTGGCTCCCCCAGCTGGAGTGTGTGTGTTTGATGATGGGGATAATAAAAAGAATGAATACCACATCATGGTTGACTTTGTCTCTTTTCGATATTCAGGACGTAGCCCGCAAAAGGATAAAGGATAAAAGGAGTTGTGGGTTCTAGCATTAGTTGTACATGATGCCTGCGCGCATGATGCCTGCGCGAGTACGGAAGCACGCCCCGACGCTCCGTATATTGAAGACGGCCCCACCCGAGTTGGTCCGAATCATTGTACGCGGTGCGGACCCTGACCATGTACGCTGTCTGTGCGAGATCGGGTACAACCTGTTAAAAGGCAACGTACCACTGACTCTGACTCAGAAGACCAAGTTGACCAAGTATAAGACAGGTCTCCGAACCCTAGTCCAGAAGCGAGTCTCTCAAACACAGAAGAAAAAGGTGTTACAGAAAGGCAGCTTTCTCGGGGCCATCTTAGCACCGTTGGCCGCTTCCGTGTTGGGCCCAGTATTGGGTGGACTCTTCGGCCGACAATGAACCACACGAAAAAAAATGGTCCTCGTCGTGCCACGGTTCCTTCAAAACCTCCAATCGCCCTACCCTGTCCCACCTACGGTGAAGACCATAAACACCCTCGATGAAGAGATGCAACAGATCTTACAATGACCGGGGTTAAACGACAGTGAGAAAGTACAACGGTACAATGAGACGCTTCAACGGAACATGACGTTCATGGACCAATACAAAACCCTCTCTACCCCACCACCACCACCACCACAAGCACCACCACGCGACACACCGCCGACCTCAGCACCGCTCCAACAGCCGCCATTACCAGGGGTACCACCCACAGCCCCACAGTGGGTGGAAGACGAAGTCCTGAAGAGTGTACCTGCATCGTTCAAGAAACAAGCTGGCCTGGTATTACAACGATTAAACAGAATCCTAACTTGACTTGGAATGATGAAGGTGAACTACTGGTACAGAATCAGGTGGTCCCTGGTACTCACTTGACGGATTTAGTGAATGACCTGATGCGTCAACGCAGGTCGCACACGGATCCTCGAGGATGGAAGGTCTTCGCTCAAGGCTTGAAAGACATGCATGTACCACAGGAATTGGTGGGGAACCCCCAGCGCTGGGCCTGGATGCAGCGGACCCAGCAATCGCCGAGTGGCCCACTACCTTCTTGGGAAGCCGAGTGGGAACCGGAGTCACCCCCCAAAACACCACAACAACGGGCACCTTCTTTTCACTCCTTCAAAACCCATCCTTGATCAAGACACCCCACATCTCCAGAGCCGTGACACGTAGCAATTCACCGCGACGAACACGACGCCGGACGCAACCGCTCAAGGCCTGGAACACCTATTAAAACCAACAGCAGCAGCAGGACAGCTCAGTCGCCATGTTTTACCTCACCCTACCAAGTAACAGTTCGCTGGATGTGTTTCCTGACAACACCTTCGCCAAGTACGTGACCCAATTACCGCAGCCGTTGCATTTACCTGGACGATGCATTTACCCTTACTCGTGGTGCAACGTGCTAGCCAATGAAGTGTGGTACGAGGTGACCTACGAAGGAAAAAACACCCGACTCACCCTCCCCGAAGGCCAATACGATACCCCCAAGGAGTTCATGCAGGGGCTGACAAGACTGTTGCATTATAAGGCTCTACGGGAGGTCACGAATACTTCAACACCCGTCAAATCCTTTCCCTTCAAGAATCACGTGGACTTCGATTACAACGCACACAACGACAAGGCACAGATCCTCCTCACCGCCAACGTGAGTGTCGTACTGAGTCATATCCTACAGCAAATGCTGGGTCTCGCTTACCCGACCTGAACGGGTCAATCCGAGGACCATGGCCAGATCCCGATGGATATGAAGTCGGGTATGTACGGACTCTACGTCTACTCGGACGTGGTCGACAACCACATCTCGTGCGATATCAACACACCTCTGTTACGGGTGGTCCCCATTAAAAAGACGTATGGAGATCAAGTCACCCACAGTTTCATCCACATGCTCTACTTACCCGTACGACAAACCGACATCAACACTATCACGGTGGATATAAGAGATGACACGGGACGACCGGTGGCATTCGAACCATAAAAAGTAGAGCTGACACTTCATTTTCGACAAGCACGTGCTCCCCACTTTGTATAATGAAGGTGCCTTACGAGTGCGATGCACGCAGCTATATGGACTATTATGCCCAACAGGCCGGCGGTGGCCTTCTGGTCTTTAGTGGTGCACGCATGCAACGAGGACATGGGCTGGGGAACATACTCGGGAGTATCGTCGAAACGTTCCTGCCCTTGGTGACGCGTGGAGTGAAAGCGATCGGCAAACAAGCGGTCCGAAGTGGACTGCAAGCCGCCGGTGATGTCTTGGGGGGTACGGCACCCAAAGAAGCCTTGAAACGGCGGGCCAAAGAAGCGGGAGGCGTCTTGGTGGCCAAAGCACAACGCACCGTAGGGAATAAAAGACCTGCACCACCGAGACCACGCACCAGTCGACGACCGACCCAGCGACGACGCACATCGAAGACCCGGGATATCTTTTCTTAAAACATGTCCTTGATCCACGCCGAGTCCTGCCCCTCCACCAACAGTGAATTTGATTTGTGGACCGTGCCGCCCACACAGACCAGTGCCGAACAAGGATTATGGGTGGAGCATCTCCCGCTCTCCAGCATCAACGAAACAGAGCCCATCGAGTTCACCATCAGTAATGCGGATACGGCCTATGTGGATTTAGCCCATACGTACTTGTATGTGAAAGCCAAGGTCGTCAATGGGGATGGCTCCAGAATCGTCCAAGCTGCAACGGTGGGCCCGACGAATCTCTGGCTGCACTCGATGTTCCAACAGGTGGATATTTTTCTCAGCGACAAACGCATCAGTGACTCGACCAACACGTACTCCTATCGAGCCTACATCGAGACACTGTTGTCGTATGGACGAGAGCCTAAAAAGTCTCAGCTGACAGCCGCTTTATTCTACCAAGACACAGCCGAGCACATGAGTACAGTGGACAATGAAGGATATAACAAACGGAAGGCTTTCACCGCGAACGGCGCCTCGGTGGATCTCATGGGTCAAACTGCACGCAGACATTTTCATGCAAGACCGGTACCTCTTGAACAAGATCCCCATCAAAATCCGACTGATACGGGCGCCTCCGACCTTCGCCTTGAAGGCCACTGACGTAGAGGGGCATGCAGCCGACTATAAGATCGTCATCCAAGACGCAGTCCTGTATGTCCGAAAAGTGAAACCGAACCCAGCCGTTCAATTGGGACACCTCAAAGCCTTTAAAACAAAATCAGCCCAGTATCCTATCCGACGTGTGCAAACCAAAGTGTTCTCTGTGCCTGCTGGAAATATGAGCGACAACAAAGAAAACCTGTTCCTGGGGGAACTACCCAAGCGATTGATCCTGGCCTGTGTGGAAAATACCAGTTTCGGCGGAGCCTACCCAGAGAATCTGTTTGACTTTAAACATTTCGGCATCAATTTTGTGGCCCTGCATGTGGACGGACAACAGGTCCCAGCCACGGCCTTAACACCGAACTTTGGGCGCAGGAATTTCATTCGAGCCTATCAGAGCCTGTTTACAGCCACCGGTCAAATCAATCAGGACGAAGGGAATATGATCAGTCGGAAGGACTACGCGAACGTTGTTCTGTTTCGATCTGACCCCCACCTCAGAGAACGACCATCAGCTGGCCCTGGTCAAGCATGGCAATTTACGGTTGGAAATCCACTTTGCACGAGCCCTCGGGACCACCGTCAATGTGATCTGCTACGCCGAGTTTGACAACATCATTCAAGTGGACAAGGCGCGCAACGTTCTGTGTGACTTTGTCACCTAACATGGATACAGACCAGATAACCACCGTGCTGGAGAATGACCCAGGGACACGTATGGTCTTTCAAGGGGTGTTCGCCCGAGATGTGTTCCCATTAGACCGTATGTATCCTGCTGCTTACGCTCTCAACACGGACCCGATGGATCGGCCCGGTGAACATTGCGTGGGCGTGTACTTGACAGAACAGCAGGGCGAATACTTTGACCCGTACGGCCTGCCAACCCTCCATCCCGATTTAACAGACTTCATGGACCGAGGCACAGAAACGTGGTGTTGGAACAGTCAAACGTTGCAAAGTCTGACCAGTAGCGTGTGCGGACAATATTGCTTGTTTTACCTGTATCATCGATGCCGGGGAAGAACCTTATCTACCATCGTACAGATGTTTGACGAGCACCCCAAGGCCGAGGACCGAGATGTACTCGTTTATGACTGGGCCGCCCATCATTTCAATGTACAAGCCCCGTTCTGGGCTTAAGTTCTTTCAATGTACAAGCCCCCTGTTCTGGGCTTAAGTTCTTTCACGAAAAGCCCCCTGTTCTGGGCTTAAGTTCTATCGATTTCAATGTACAAGCCCCCTGTTCTGGGCTTCAGTTTTCACGTGGTTGTTCTCACGTTGTTGCTGTTATTTATTGTTGAATAAAAAACAAAATGAGATCTCTCGAAGTAAAACCTGTTTTGTGTGTTTTCTATATGAGCATAATGCATGAAGGCTAACAGACATGTGGGGATTCGATCAAACTGGCCTTGAACACCGTGGTGAAAGTAGCCAATCAGCGGCCTGGATGGGGCCAAATGTAACCAATCAATGTCCAGAAAACAATGCAAGAGCACTGCAGTAAAATAGAGAGCCAATGAAATCAGCCCACAGACCAAGTACATGTTTTGGTTTAGGTTAAGAGCGGGCATTCCAGCACAAAAATTTTGACGAGGAGTTACAAGTTACAAGAGCAACAGGTGGAATGAAAACACTATAGAGGTTCGAGGTGCGGGTAAAGACCAGGAAGACGGTGAGTGGAGACTCGTCCAACACTTATAGATTAAGTTTATTACTATAAGTTCCATGGTTTCATGTATTTTTTCGTGCCAATACGGTTCTGGGGAAAACTGAGGGTTCCCCACTGGTCATTTAACATGGGCATAGTGCTGGCGATATTGTCGGCGACCCTATGCATTCCATGGGTGCTTTGGGAGGGCGGATAAAGGCTATCTATTGGCCCGGAGAGGGCCGAACCTAGCCGGAAGGGAGATCTTTTGACCTGGATGTGACCTTTGACCTTTTGATCCGAAATTCACCCGCGCACTTCCGGTGATGCCGCACAGGCGTGCGGCCGGATAACCCGCGCGCGCTGGGCCGGGCCGGGGAAAAGTTGGATGTTGAAAAAATTGGAACTCTTCTGTGTTCGGAGGTATTTTTTTTCTGATCATTCTGAATTACAAGCGTCTAGTCCGTCATTCATAATCCAGCCGTCGTCCATTAGAGAATATCCGCGTCCATAATCCAAAGACCTATTCCATATTCCATATAACAGTATTAGCACCAAATTCAAAACAAAAATCATTGTATACATAAACATAGGCTTGTTTCCTGCAAGAGAGAAGCGGTCAACAGTTTTCAATGATGCCGGCAAGACATCATGATGTTCCAAAAATATCAAATCCGTATCGCTGATCAGTATTCTTAATCCATAATATTCGTTGTAAAGTCGTCATCTAAAGAATGATGTATCTCAGTCACGCTTTGATTGTGACTGTTCATATGAGTACCATGAGGATCTTGAAGTACATGGATTCATACGGCCCCTAGCCCCGGGTTAAGCGGAATTAGACACAAGTTACGAAACGTAGCGCCATAGATCTTGCACGCTACGTTCGTATTTTGCTATCAGCATGCGATATGTATCGCCAAATTTGAGAAATTTTGAGTGGAGGCGCTTGGTGGAATAGCCCTGTTTTATAAGTTTCTGCAACAAAGTTTTGTGACGTTGATTAAAATCATCACATTTAACACAGGATCTAGCAAATGCTACTAAGCGAGATATGTATACGCCATATGCAGGTCCCACTGGAATATTACTATCCAGAAAGGGATAGTTTACGATGTCGAAATTGTAATCATCTCTTTTGTCATAAAGTCGACGAGAGAGAATGCCCGCTTCATTTTTATAGAGATAGAGATCTAAATAAGATGTGCCTGTAGGGCTATCTGTAGTTTCCTTCAAATCCAGTGAAGGTGGATATATATCCTTCACTGCGTCATTTATATAGCGATTATCCACAGCGAGAAGATCGTCTATATAGCGTTTGGTGAATGAGAAGGAACGGGCTTTGAATGGATCGGTTTTTGAAAGCGCCTGCATATAGTCATATTCATAAGAGAACAGATACAGGTCAGCCAACAGGGGTGCACAATTAGTACCCATTGGAATGCCTATATGCTGCTGATATATTGTGTTGCCAAATTTCACATAGATATTTTTAATGAGAAATTCAAGCAACTCTATAAACAAAGAAACATCCCATGAATGATATCTCTTGTATGTAGTCGAGCTAAAGAATGCTTTATGGCTTCCGACATTAATATATCTGCGATCAGTTTTCTTGAACACAGATACTATTAATGAACTTATACGGTCAATAAGGTCCTGATGAGGGATTGTAGTATAGAGAGTCGAGAAATCCCATGTGGTTACATGTCTGTACGGTATGTGGTTACCTGTCTGTACGGTATGTTCGGAAAACCGAAAGTGACGTCACACACTTGCGAAGACCCACCAAACCACGTGACCTGCGCAGCGAAATGTTGAACACGAACGACACACTAGTCCAGGTGGATACTCCCTCACGACTGCTTCATATTGATACCTCCCTCGACTCCATCGGACCATTAGTGGCCCACTTCGACCCCAAAATGTCTATTTCCATACCCTTTTCCCACAATTCCCTGTCTGCGCATGCGCAGGATGTTGAAAATGAACGACACACTAGTCCAGGGAGATGCTCCCTCACGAGAGCTTCAAAATAAGACCTCATACGACACCATAGGATCATTAGGGGCTCACCTAGACCCCAAAACGTCTATTTCCATACACTCTTCCCACAATTCCCTGTCTGCGCATGCGCAGAATGTTGACAACGAACCACACACTAGTCCAGGTGGATGCTCCCTCACGAATGCTTTACATTGATACCTCACTCGATCCAATCGGCCCACTAGTGGCCCACCTAGACCCCAAAACGTCTATTTCCGTACCCTTTTCCAAAAATTCCCTGTCTGCGCATGCGCAGAATGTTGACAACGAACGACACACTAGTCCAGGTGGATGCTCCCTCACGTATGCTTCACATTGATACCTCACTCGACCCAATCGGCCCACTAGTGGCCCACCTAGACCCCAAAACGTCTAATTCCATACCCTTTCTCTACTGCGCATGCGCAGAATAACGTCAGTTCCACGTCACACCCAGCCCGTTGGATACTCCCTCACGTATGCTCCATGTTGATACCTCACTCCACCCAATTGGTCCACTAGAAGTCCCTACAGATTGCCGAACATTCTCACGAAAACCCACGTATTTGGGACTACTTTCGGTCCGCGGAGGCAGACCGCATCACCGCCAGACCGCATCACCGCGGAGGAATACATGTCTTAAGGTCACGCCCGATTCACGCAGACCGGAAGTGACGTCATACACTTGCGCACAACACTCCTGCGCACACCTCCTCATGACCTCCTCAAGTGACGTCATACAATTACCTGCGCATGCGCATGCGCATTGACGAGCCAGCGACTCGAAATCCCGTCTACATACTACTGTCCATTCAGCTAATGATGTTCGAGGAAACGCATGTATACAGTTACATACTTCATGGCAGAGTTAGCTTGTTCGCATTGGATATAACTATTCAACTTCACAATGACAAAACTGTTTGTCTCATGATAAATGTTGATCAATGTTTTTGAATGAGATATATATTTAAAAGGTGATTACAAATCAACATAGAAAATCCTGATTAGCTTCCGCATATACTTGTTGCCAGTTAAATGGCCAAGTGCTCTGTGGTATTCAAATTCATGCCGTAGGCCTTAAACTGTACTATTTGTTTGCAGAATTTGCTCAATCAACCTGATTCCTTCTAATCAAGAAAGTTGACTGTTCATATAATCATTTTTGTTGTATATGTGATAACTATAAGTGTAATTGTTATGTTGATAGATATATCTTGCACTTCTCTTGTGATATTCACAAACACATATGACGTGAAAATCAACAATGACCGTTCATGATCACGTGACAAGTCTATTTTTCTGAAATCATTTTTCCTCACAGGTTTCTGGATTAGACTGGTCTGACGAAATCCAGGGACTTGTTTTATCGGCCCATTTTTATGGCTACCTGATTTCCCCAATGTTTGGGGGTTATATGGCTGCCAAATATGGCGGTAAACAAGTGCTGACAGTGACTATGGTCATTACAGTTATAGCCACCCTCCTGACGCCGATAGCTGCAAGAGTCAGTCCTTACGCTGTCTTCACGCTGAGAGTGATAATTGGTCTTTCCACAGTGAGTGTTTCTACTATCATGAAGAGTATACTGGTAAGGATTCAGTGCAACGGCTAGTGGGCATAAGACTCAGAACAGTTGACGTTCTGGTCATATTGACCGGTGAAAACAGATGGCGTTGCATTCATTCTGCAGGTTACACCCCGGTCATATTGTGTATAGCATTCATCTCTATGTTATGAAAACAAAGTAATCCAATAAAAATAAGACCCCAACATTTTCTGGTGATGGGTGTACAAGGAATGAAATACATCTTCAGTAACATGAATCAACATGCCCAGAAATACAGAAGCCAAACATGTCTTCTCTACAATCTATAATATTGTAGCTCCTAACTTTGCTTAGAAATTATAAATAGTCGTTAACATGGACCAGTTTACTTCAAAACAACAGATGATCGAATAAAAGGAAAAAATGGAAAGGACAGTTATTTATTCTTATTTTAAAAGTCCTTAAAATTCCATATATCGAGTAAACCCGAGCCAATTTTCAACAGTTCTAATTGATTTGCTTCAAGTTCTGATTTGTATATACAAACCAAGTGCTGTCCCCAAATTCGGATTTTATATCTTGGACATGACATCAACGTAATTGCCGTTTCATCTACTAATGTGCTATGAAGCTCGAATTTTGAGCCCCCAAGAAGCTGCTCTCTTGTGGGATATTATCAAATAGACTGACTAGCAGATAATGTTCTAACAGTATATTGAGTCTGATGTGGGCATCTTAATTTTAATTTACAAGCTTCAAGTCTCACGAGTCGTGATCCGCTATCACGGCCAACTACAGTTCGGCTCGTGAATATACATTCAAATTATCCATCGCGCCTGCTGAGTTGACTTTCTTAACTCTACCTGGCCTGGGGGAAGCGGAAAGTGCCCCCCAGTGAATTTTTTTCTGCTGCTCCGAAACGACAGAACCGAAGAGGCTGAAACTTGGTGACTTTAAAGCTTGTCTTATTGGAGTCATTTTGAATCTATTTTCATATACCCCCAGGCAAAGGATCTTGGGTAAATTCAAAATGGCGGCCATGTGGTATCCGCGAAAGTCGTGTTTCTCAATCTTTTCGCTCCATTTCTTCACAGTTTCCTTACCTAAAAGGCCTTGAAAGTATTTTATTTATGCAAAACTAATTATTCTATATTTTATTTGATTTTTTTTCAAGAGAAAAATCGGAAAAATGAAAATTTCGAAAAATCGACCCCCAAAAGGCCGACAAATGGCTTCCGAGAAGCTGACGTCACTGTGACGTCATCATGGCGGCCACCTTGGATTGTTTTTATATTTCCCGGTAGGGCTTGAACCCAAGATACTGTGTGGTAAGTTTCAGCGCTCTAGCGTTAGTGGTAGAGAAAATATATAGGGGGCACTTTCCGCCCCCCAGGTTGCGATACACCCCAAATCGCCCAGGCCAGATAGGGTTAAACTCATTGGTAGGATAGGCATTATGCAATATGGCGACACCAACACAGACCCTGATGCGCTACAACGCTTTCAGTTTTGATTTATTTATAGTCTCGACGAGAGTTCGATCTGGTGTACTAAGATGGGAAGCAGGCGTCAGATCCGGCATTTAATATTCACACGTATTCCACAAAAGAATTTCCGTCTCAGTAATCGAAAGATCTTTTTCGTACGACAGTTATCATCAATTCCCAACATGTATGAAATAAAAATGAAATATAAACACAGAAGCGATCAACAGTTTTCAATGACAGCAAGACATGACGATATTCTTTAGATAAAGTCCTCATCAATGACCATTATTCTTTATCCAAATGAATGTCCAAGTCGTTATTACGGATGAGTTTACCAAGTTGTCAACAAAGCGAGTATGATGTATCTCAGTCACGTTTTGATTGTGATTGTTCACACCATGGAGATGTAAAACATGTGATGTCCAAACGCCCCTAGCTCCCAGGTTAAGCAGAATTATAAACAAGTTATGAATCGTAGCGCCGGAGCTCTTGCACGCTACGATCGTTTTTGTCGTCACTGTACGATATTTATCACACAATTTGCGAAACATTGGATGAAGGCATTTGATGGTATATTGCTGGCTTCACCGGTTTCTGCAATAATGTTCCGTATCGTTGATTGAATCCATCACAGTTTCCACATGATCTGACAAATGTCACCAAGCAATATTCTGGAATAATGCTATCCAGAAATGTGTAGTTAACTATGTCAAAATTGTAATCGTCTCTCTTGTCGTAGACTCCTGCGACTTCATCCGTTGCCTTTATAGGTCGGCCTGTGAACAAGCATTGTCTCAGTTATATGTCTTATTGCGGCTTTCAGACACCTACAGACATGGCCTACCTGTAGCATGCTGGAAAATTCGAGACAACTTGGCAGATTTTTACTTCCGGGGAGAGCTCGATCAGGTTTACAATAATTTCTAAAATAACTTCGACGATAAACATCTCAAGAGTCTGGGAAATCTGTTCGAAACCTGGATGATTATCGATATCCTTCAAGTACTGGGGGATTATCGATATCATTCAAATACTGGAGATTATAGATATCATTCTAGAATTGAATTGTATTTATTTTAAACTGATATTTTTATGCTTGCGTGGATATAGGGCTGACAGATGTTTTTGTGTTGTGGACGCTGAAATTCTTGATGAACAACATGCTTATTAAATGTTGCATGTCGTACCAATAGTCTATTTTCATTCATACAGGGAGTGTTTAACCCAGCTGTACAAGAGCTATTGAACAGGTGGACTCCATCAAGTGATAAAAACAAGTTATTGTCCTACTCTTATGCAGGTACGCATTCACAAACAGTTGAATAGTCGTTAATTGAATATGGTGCCATGCACCACGTTTCTTTAGTATCTGGTATAGTCTTTCAAACTACACATCCGCCAACATCCAACTTCTTCACACCAAAGCTAATCATTCCAGACCCATTTTAATTCAATTCCCTGTATTTTGCTGGGAGGAAAAAAACGATAATTCAAAAAATGTTCATCGACGTCATTTTGAATTTATCTGATCAATTGCGCTCAGAATTATGCAATTATGCCAAATTCAAAGCCTAGTTGCAACTTGTATACAGCGGAAAACGGCTGTTCTGAGATAGGAATCTGGCTGTTTGGGGAACGAAACGTCTTTGTCCATTTGACAACGCACCAAGGTTCGTCACCGACACCAGTATTCTAACATTAGCAATACACAAAATAATGGATATAGTGGTTTTCAACGAACTGCAACCCAAACAATTTTATAGATGGTACTGTCGCTAAATTGAATAGACATTTTCAAACAAATGACGGTAATCAAATAATACTGCATTGCCAATGTCAACAAATGGCTTGTTACATAATCTTAGCGTAATGGAACAGGGTCAATGACGTCGTTTCGCGCCCCCTTGGACTAGAGTTTTCGATCTCAAAACATCTCTAGTGTGTTTCTGATAAGAAAACTGACGTAAAGATTTCTTGGAAATTATGCTGCAAGTTTTGTTCATATTGCAAGTTTTGTTCAAAGTTTTGTTTGAATTATAGTTTAATGGCCGCTTTCGTGGCCCATCAACACGATTTTTATCTATATTGCATAATACATTTCTTGGTTCAATTAACATTTGTATTAGCACTATAAAAAGTTTCGGAGACTTATTTCTGTCATTGAGCTTATACTGATAAATACTATTTTAAGTTGTTTGCTTACGTGTTCGCGTGGTTGATTTCTTTGTATCCCTCCCATACACGCGAAGTCATCAAGAAGGAAATTGACAGAATTAAAAGTGGTATCCAAAAATCTATGCCCGTAACAGTGTTTCGAATGTGTATCATGTTACAGAATGGCAGGCCTCGTCCTTTTGTGTATGAAAGTCAATGGATTGTTTAAGCAGTGTGTTCAAAATATAGTGGTATCGCCTCTGTGTCTATCTGTTTCGGGGATGGTATTCTGTATCAGGGCGTTTTATTCTGGGGCTACATCAGTTGATTTCGTGGGTACGTGGTCGTAATCCTCATTTTCGTTTTCTATAAGCGGTTTATTTCGCCAGATTTGTCTGAATATATCGTCTGTGGTTTCGTTGTGTTACTTAGTTTATGTAATTTGGGATTTTATGCGTAGTGGCAGCCGGAAACGTAGAAATCCTGTAATCACACACGCAAGTATCTTCGCGCTCACGAACACAGACAATTAACATTGAACAAACAAGTAAATAAATAGATATATCGAAGTAGAGTCGATCGCTAAACAAAAAACCATGTTAATTTGTTGGCTGTAGAGTTGGACCTCAACATCAAGGTATCACCGCTATCACCATTAGCTATATTTAACATGGTTGAAATTGCTAAAATGTTCAAGGGTTTTCTCTCAAAAACGGCAGATTTTTTTTTAGATTTTGCGTTATGCTGTAAGTTATATAATTCTAGTTTGACTGGAAATGTTGATAAGATTAATATGGGTAACATGATTGAATCAGAATTTTTAAATTATTAAATTATTACTTTTTTTCCAAGGTGGGAATGTTGGTAGTGTGGTTGCTTTCGGATTTTCCGGAATACTATGTACTATACCCGTACTAGATGGATGGCCACTTGTCTTTTATGTTTTCGGTAAGTGTTGATGAACCCTTTCCGTCGGTCATCACTCATTGCCACGAAGATTTAGCTCTTTTGATCAAGGCCTGACCCGATTTCCTCTTTCTCGGTGATTTGATCTCATCTCACTATTCACAAGGATTTAGCTCCCGTAATCAATCTGATCTGATCGTATTGCTCATGGGGATTGAATCCTGCAGATCAATCTGATCAGATCTCAATATTTACGGTTATCTACATGGCTTTCACTCCCCTTGTCATCCTCTGATGAAACTTGATTAAGTGCTTTTAAACTTAATGTGAATAGATCGAGAGGTAATGGAAAAGTGGATAGCACAGATTATTCTAATCCAGATTTTTGTCTTTATTTCAACTAATTTGTTTAATAGTTCTACCATTGTGTTTACCTTCGTGTAACACCGCCTGAACACCACCTGAATACTACCTGACCCCCACCTCAATACTACCAAATCATTCCAATGTCGGTCAACTCAATCATGTGAAAAAAAATTTTATTGCAAAAACACTTTAATGCACGTGTCTGATTTTTTATATCGACCTGTAGGGGGCGCTGCATTGTTATGGATAACATGGCTCATCCTGTGTATACACAATTCTCCAGAGACACACCCAAGAATCTCAGAAAAAGAAAAACGATTCATACTGAGTGGAATTTCTCCGTCTTACAAACGGAAGGTACTGTTAATCTGCATGTAGGCATCTATACAATTAATTGACTTAATCTTATCCTAGTGTGCATATTTCTGGACCATACTGTTGATATCACCAGTACATGCCAAAATACCCATTAAAATAATTATCTGACGACCAAACAAATAACTAGAGAACAATAGTTACTGTGTGGTTTTCGATCATCTGACATATGAAACTCCTCCCTCATTTTGTAATAATGAATAAAACAACGTTATTCTAGTCATCATTGAATTCGGATTTAGGTCAAGGACCCTGCTCAAATAACTGCGCAAATCTCGAGTATATTTTAGTTTAGTTTGATTGACACATTGCAGCTGAGAAGGCCACCATGGAGGGATGTACTGACGTCACTACCGCTTCTATCCATTCTCATTTGCCAGTTTATGAGCGTCTCATGCCAGCTTGTATTGAGTACAACTCTGCCGATGTATATGAGAGACGTTCTGACCTTCTCGGTGGAAGAGGTTAGTTGGTCACTTGCGTATCTGATTCAACACAGCAATTTATCATGCTTATATACAAATCATGATCGTTCGGGATCATGATTCTAACTGCTGATCGAATTAAATTTCTTTCTTTTTGTGGCATAAAAACATCATTATCAAGTTTGAGAATACTAGTAATATCAATGTCGGATTTTTGTACAGTACTTGGCAGAAATAACCTAATCTTGAACGCGATTCCATCGCATAAAATTGCGGTTGCGCTGAAAGTTGAAGAGGCGCGCGACTTCTACGCTCCCACCACGCGACTGCGCCGATAATCGCGTTAAGCGAAAAAATGCGCTAACTGAAATATGTTAAGAGCGATACATATTTATTGAGATGCTTGAGGCTGTTAAAACTCGCGTCTGTGTTTTCCATCGCCTAACCAAGAGAGAAACATAATCGCGCTTCTTCCAACAGATTTGAACTCTAACGAAGATTTAGCGCTGGAAATCTCCACTATGTAGGCGACATACTGTCATGTGAAATGTACTGTCCGCGGCAATGTCAAGTTAGGTATACCGCTTGGCCCTATCCATCAAAATCCTTTGTATACCTAACGAGTTATGTAGATTTGATTATGGATTTAAGTGATTTGACGTCATTTTATTGTGAAGCTTCCAGCCTTGGTCAAGAAGGGTTTAAACGATCGTTTTAAAAGTCCCAAATCTCAACAGTCTCCATGCTCTCAATATCCATCGGACCGTTCTCTCTCGTGTTTTTTCTCAACTCCATTCCGTTCATTTCGAGTAACTCCTACACTATGTTGCAGTTTATTCTACGCCGTTTGCTAAATCTGAAAAGCGCCAGTGTGTATCAAAATTATTCTAATTAGCACAATAGGTCACCCAATAGGAAATCGCGTTTTTAGAGGATTAATAACGTGGACCGATCGTACGTTTTCTTATACAACAAATGGGAATGTAGACGCGTTCTGATGCTTTTGGCAAAACAAAAGCCTGTGCCTATAATTTTAGTAGTCACAGGAGTCTTTTATTTGAGTCGCGACCAAAACGCGTCCACCTTTGTAAACCAGAACTATTCGCTCGTCTTTCGGTTTTCTCTAGTCGCGTTCGAGGTTAGGCTATTTCAGCACTATGCTGTAGATGAACGTGCACGTGTTTGTGATTTATGGTACTGTTGAATAAATTAGTTGAACACATTAAGCCCGTCGCACACGAGAGCTATCAGCTGAGCTAACGGCCTCAATTGCCTGTCAGCTCAGGGGCTAGCTCTCGACTGCGGGCAGTTTTGGTGAGTTTTTGGCCTCGCGAGGCCGGGAGAAAAATATCAAACTTGTTTGATTATTTCGCCTCGCGAGGCGAAATCCTCAGCGTGTGCGGCGAACGCAAGCTAACAGCTCAACAGTTTTATTGGACCGGCCAATTAGTCGCATCTTATTTTCACGCGATTCATACGCAGGACTGAAATCAATTTTGTGAAACTTTTGCTAATTGTGTGCGCTGAAACCACACGAGAGCCAGCCCCTGAGCTGACAGGCAACTGAGGCCGTTAGCTCAGCTGATAGCTCTCGTGTGCGCCGGGCTTTAACGCGATATTTTAAATCCGCTCCTTTACTCGGAATGAATGTTACTGTAATGTTTGAGGTGGCGATAATGACCAAGAACTAGCGGTAAACTTTAACAACACAATTTACTGTTCTCACATCGTGGTGCGCGCCTCTACAACTAATTGGGTTACCTTTGCTGGATCAAAGTAGGCGTTGACAGTTTCACTTTTGAGACGAGTCTTCAGAGTGTTGACTGCATCATCGTGTCGATTAGTCCACTCGAATTTCACATCTTTTTGAGTGAGTGCTCGAAGGGGTGCTGTGACGGTAGCATAATCTGGAATGAAGCGTGATAGGTAACCAGCCATACCTAACAGACTTCTGACTTCTGATGCGTTAGTTGGAGTGCTGATTTCATGAAGTGCGGTCACCTTTTTTGGACCTGGTGAGACTCCTTTTCCACTGAAGACATAGCCATAAAATTCCAGTTTTGACTTGTTGAACTGACATTTAGGTCTGTTAAGAGTGATGTTGTTGTCACGGAGACGTTGTAAGACAGCTTTGAGTGTCCTGTTGTGACCATCCTGGGTTGTAGAATGAATAATGATGTCATCGCTCAGATTCATAGTTCCGGGAGGGAATGCCATCTAGGACTTTGCGAATGCGATCTTGAAAACTTCTGATGCCGATGAAATCCGAAAATTTAATCGACGATATCGTCTCAAACCTACATGCGTCGAAAAGGTTGTGATGTAGCGAGACTCTGGCGCCAGTTCCAGTTGGTGGTAGGCTTTGTTTAGATCCAGTTACTAAAAACTGTAGCACCATTAAGATGATGAATCATGTCGTCAACTGTTGGAGTCGGTGACGTTCACGTTTTATGGCCTTATTTGCCATACGCATATCGATACATATGCGAACCTGATCTGGGTTTTAGGTTTCGGGCAAATTACAATTGGGCTTACCCATGGAGTTGGTCCTTCAACATTTTCTATGATATCCAAAGCTTCAAGATCTTCAAGTTCTTGTTCGACTTTCTTTCTTAGATGGAATGGAATTCTTCTGTGGGACTGAGCGACTGGGGGAACATTTCGTCAATGTGGAGTTTGACTTGCTGATTTGGAAGTTTTCCAATGCCCATAAATCGGTCTTGGAATTCATTCAATATGGCTGATATGCTGGGGTCTTCTTTATCAGATAGTTCTGTATCTGTTGGGTTATTATTTGTTTTAACCGTGTTTAGGATTTGCAGAAATCCAAGGTCTACAGCTGTTGCATAGCTGAGAAGAGATCCAGTTTGATCTGGTACGACTAAGAAGTCTGCTTGTTGTAAATTGCCTTTATGTTCCAAGTCTGCAGTGATCTTTCCTAAGAGTTTGATTGGCTGTTGAGATCCATATGGGAATACCTTCACAGAAGTTTTCTGTAGGTTGATTTTGTCTTGGATCTGTTCATAATGCTTCCTGTCTAATAAGTTAACACTTGCTCCAGGATCTATCAGAAAGTTCATCTGACTACCGGATACAGTTAACTCAACTTTTGGCTGTGATGACTTGGGCTTGTGGACAGAGAAAACATATGTAAAGTCATCATCGGAAGACGAATCATCTGGGCGAGATGAACTCGAGAGCAGTGTGGAAGATACATGGTGTACGTTGCCGGTCTGTTTGGAATTATCTGGATTGGATAAGCAGCATCGAGAATAGTGATTGTATTTGTCACAGCTACTGCACTGTTTTCCAAACGCGGGGCAAGATTTGAAACCGTTCTTGTGTGGAAAATGTCCACCACAATTTCGACAGGTATTCCTTTGCCGATGTTGGTTGTGTTTGCTTGTTTGCGTTATGCTCGTGCTGTCTAGTGTTCTTGTAATGCTGTTTATTTCTACTCCAATTTGACTTGCGTGGTTGCTGTTGTTTGCGAAAACAAGTCTGTTTAGACGCGGTTCACTGAGGTTGGATCTGGCTTTTCAATCTCATCAGCTTGTTTATCAGGCAAGTCCATGGAACGACCAAGATTTAGCAGATCCGTTAGCGTAATATCTGGAGTGCGTAAGGCTAGTAGTAGTAAAAGCTGAAATTCCTTACCATTTATGCAAATGAGATGACGTCACGTGACTGATCTTTCCCACCTCCAACACAGAAGAGTTCCAATCTAGGGGGAGGTAACTCTGGGTGACTATAGTTCCGGCAAAGGTCCCTGGGCATGTATATTCCTCCGCGGTGATGCGGTCTGGCGGTGATTCGGTCTCGGGAAAAAGCTTCCGCGGATCTAGTCCCTAGATAAAATGGTCCGATTGGGTCGAGTGAGGTATCAAAGTGAAGCTTATGTGAGGGGGCATCTAATGGGCTGGGTGTGGGGTTGAAGTATCGGCATTCTGCGCATGCGCGGTGGCCGAAGGGTATGGAAATAGACGTTTTGGAGCTAGGGGAGCCCCTAATGAGCCGATTGGGTCGAGTGAGGTATCAAAGTGAAGCATTCGTGAAGGGGTATTTGATGGCTGGGTGGGTGCATGTAAAATTTTTCCTGAAAAAAAAATACGGAACACGGACTTTATCGAAAAACCTGGGAAAATGCCTATATGGGGTATGGGGGGTATATAGGTCGCCGGGCTTAACGGGGCTTGCCTATCAATAGAGTTATCTCCCCCTAGTTCCAGGGTGGGTGTATGTAAAATTTTCCTGAAAAAATACGGAATACGGACTTTATCCTAAATTACGGGAAAATGCCTATATGGGGTATGGGAGGTATAGGACCATCCTGGGAAACTACTTCTATACATTTGCGGTATGGGTTGTGGGGTCGCGTTTTCTTAGTCTCGTCATTTAGAACATGATAGGAAGTGTCCCGGCACGAATCGGTGAAATTTTGAAAAAGTACGATATAGCCCCATATAGTCCCATACTGGGGGTATAGGATCAATGTTTGTCCCCCTGGGAAACGTACTTCTATACATTTGCGGTAGGGTTGTGGGGTCGCGTTTTACTCGTCTCGTCATTTAGAACATGATAGGAAGTGTCCCGCAGCGAATCGGTGAAATTTTTGAAAAAGTACGATATAGCCCCATATAGTCCCAAACTGAGGGTATAGGATCAATGTTTGT
>JAVTVY010005583.1:0-39483 GCA_036873755.1 Hanleya hanleyi | reverse complement strand
ACTGCACGCCGATCTGTTCATGCAAGACCGCTACATGATGAACGGTGTAACCATCAAGATCAAGTTGATCCGTTCCTCACCTATGTTTGCCTTAATGGCCGGTGGGGAGGGAGCTATCGATTACAACATCATCATTGAAGATGCAGCCCTGTTTGTCCGTACGGTAGATTTGCAACAGGGGGTGTTGCTGAGTCACATGCAAGCCTTAGCGAAAAAACCAGTCCTGTATCCCATCCGACGCGTACAGACCAAGGTGTTCTCGGTGCCCGCAGGTACGATGATGGCCAACAGAGAGAATTTATTTCTAGGAGATCTGCCTAAACGTCTTACCCTGGCGTGTGTGACCAACACCACATTCAATGGAAATTGGGCTGAGAATCCGTTCAAATTTGATCATTTCAACATCAACTTTGTGGCACTGCACGTGGCCGGCCATCAAATTCCATCCCGACCCTTACAACCGGACTTTACTAACGGAAACTATGTGCGGACCTACCTGAACCTGTTTACAGCCACAGGACAAAACAACCAAGACGAAGGCAATACCATCAGTCGAAAAGACTTTGGCAATGGATACACATTGTTCGCCTTTGACCTCACCACTACCTTGGAACACGATCATCAACTGGCTTTACTGAAGAAAGGAAACCTACGGTTGGAACTGCGTTTCTCCCTCCCTCTACCCAGCACCATCATGATTTGCTACGCCGAGTTTGACAACGTCATCAGCGTGGATGAGCAAAGAAACGTGCTGTGTGACTTCTCCAGCTAAACATGGATACAGAACAGCTGATGGACATACTCCAGCGAGATGCCAAGATCCCCTTTCGAGGTGTGTTTCCACGCAATGTGTTTTCCACCCACTCCACCACCCCTGCAGCCTACATCCTGAATACAGACCCGAAGAGTCGACCCGGTGAACATTGGATAGCTGTGTACGTGGACACCCAAGGCCAAGGCGAATACTTTGATTCCTACGGACTTGCACCCTTCCATGCCGATTTGGTGAAATTCATGGACGTCTCCACGACACAGTGGCGTTGGAATACGCAAAGATTACAAGGCCCCTTGAGTAGTGTGTGCGGACAGTACTGTGTGTTTTATCTCACTCACCGGAGTAGAGGACATTCTATGTCTACCATTGTACATATGTTTGATGATTATTGTCAAGCCGAAGACCGGGATGTTCTCGTCTATGACTGGACGGTCTCTCGTTTTAATGTGCATGCTCCATTTCTCTGGTTAACTTAAAAATTGTACTGCGCGCATCTTGTTTATTATTGTTATGACGTTGTTGTTCTGACGTTGAATAAATTGATGAAAAAAACACAATGATGGGTTTTGACTTTCTCTTTTTATTTAAGTCAACAAGGATTAGACTATACAACATAGAAATACAGGGTACAAAAATAGTAGGGTATGTATACATAGAATAGTAGTGGTATATATATATACAAAAAAAGTTCTGTCAGGAGTAGGATTTGAACCCACGACCAGCAATTGCTGACCAGCACTTAGGACTGGCGCCTTAGACCACTCGGCCATCCTGACTTTTACATTTGTGTATCCACAGTTAGTGTTCGACATGTTACAAGTCCAAGTAAGTGGTGCTCACACCGTCGGCCAATACTTTTCGTTTGGGATAAAAGAAAGTAAAGGCGTCTCGTTGCTGAATATAGCTCCGCATCTGGTGGTCGACGACCCGGAATCCTCGGTTAGTGCCACTCGCACTGGCCTGGCTTTGCAACACGCCCAGGTAGAGAGCTTTGTCGATGTTGGGATCGCGCCGGCTCACCCCTTTACAGCTAAATTTATCTTCCTCGCCTCCTCCATCCCCTCCTCCGTAACAGTAGTAGGTCTTGGAGGAGAGCGCAATCATAGCATCGCCGCTCCACTCCAGCTTAAAGAGCCCGGGTGTCCGCTTATCGTAGGTGTAGTGATCGCGTCGGGGTAGCCACTGGTCCCGTTCCGCCTCATACTGTTCCCGTAACTCGGGTTTCACCAGGGACTCCCAATCGGCGTGGGAGACGGCCATGTAGGCCGAATCGGTGTCCATCTCCATGAGTTGCCAGTCTGACGCATTAAAATAGACACCCATAAAATCATAGATGAATTCCAGCATCCTCAGCTTGGCCACCTGATAGACCATACATCCAATCTGCAAGGGTAAGTTGTACCGGATAGTCTTCTTGGCTAAAGTGACTTCATAAGTGTCGTCATCGATCACCTCCACAGATCGAAAGAGAGGCGAATTCACTCTTTTGCGGGCTTGGGCAGTACTACAAATGTTCACGTTGACGTGCTTATCCTGGTTGGTAACTGTCTTTCCATAATAACCATTTCCAGTGAGTTTCCAAGATTCAGCGATGATGGCCTGACTCGGGTCTTGATCACCTTGACGACGGGCCTTCGTCACGAGGTCCGCATTCTCCGCAAAACAAGCCTCAGGTACGTACTGGATGACCTGATAGATTTGAGTAATTTCCAAACCGTGCTTCATATACCATTGCAGTAAGGGGGTGCCCAGCAAGATCTTGTCGCCCCACATACTTCCAATTAACATGCGGCGAGGTTTAGGCAAACACTCGTGCTGCTCCGCATAGGCGCCCATGGTCTCCCCAATATCCGTCCGACCCACCAGCGTGTTCTTGAAGATAGGCGGACACTGGGCGAAGAGGGGCTTGAGAGTGTCGGGAACATGCACATCACATTCTACAAAGCCGTAGAGCTGTCCCGAACGAATGGCGTCCAACATCTGGGGCAGACTCAGCAGTCGCCGACGACTCAAAGGGTACTCACGCTCTTTTAGGAACCGTTGTAAATGGGGCAGGGCCTTGCACATCGTGTGAAATTCACACTCCCACATCTCAATGAGATGGAATCCTCGCTCTTTCACGTAATCTCCGTTGGCCACTACTTCTTCGCGTAATTCTTGTGCCGATTTTCCACGGCGCTCATTGAAGCGTCCCGCACTGAAATGACATGCGTGGCCGTGCCAATAACACCCGTAAAACTGGAAAACAGTCGGTGTTCCTCGGACAAGGGCAAACCCATCGACGGGGAGTCGTCGATCTCCTATCCGCTTCTCTGTGGCGTTGGTCTGGTGACGAATATAAATTCCCCGTCGATAGGCTTCCCAGTCTAACCACTGGTCGGCGATATGTTTGTACGGCGTCCGTTGCGGTGTGAAATGGCGACCTTCTGCCAACCAACGCGTATAATGACCACTGGGCATGGGTTGGGCGAGCGACCACAAGTACAAAGCATTCGCGTCAAAGCCAATGATTTTGGCACACGGTTTGCCACTGGGCAGTGTCGTCACATCCTTCTCGTGGTAGCGGTGAAAAATAAGGCTAGGGCCCCCCACAATGTTCCGCTTCAAACAATCGTGCATGTCTGCATCTTTTTGTTGTATGAGTGAAAAGTACGTAGGACACTCCTGAAACAGATGGCGAAGGGCTAGACCAGGTAAACTTAAGCACTCTTTAAAGATATCCACGTGCATTTGCCGACGAAAGAGTTGCACCATTTTCTCGGCCGCTTCCAGGAAAGGAACCACATCTAGGTTGTTATACCACACCAGGAAATCTCGCAACGTCTGCATATGTTCATCGTTCCATACCTGCTGGAGTTCGATGTAGGTGGCCTCCGGCAGAGCTTCCCCTTTCAGGTCATTGTAAAACGCTTCCCGGGGTGGCAACTGGGTGTCTTCTAAGCGGTCCAGGCTCGTCATATAGGTGTAAGGAAAGTAACCTTTCGTCTGGGTACAGTTATAGGCCTTGACCCACGCATCATAGCTACAATTAGGTGCCAGGTAATTTCGCACATCGAGGAAATGCAGTGACGTGGTAGTGAGGGCCATATGGTTGTTGATCTTCTTGATCACGGACTTGAGGGTATTCGCCTGGGCCAAGTAAGGGTAGAGAAATTCCTTGACCATGTTCAGATCGTAACGGCCCGAATTAAACCCGAGCACCGGTAACTGAGTCAGGTACTGCACGAACCGTAACTTCAATTTCTCCGCATACGGTTTAGGTAACGGAACATCCCGCGCCTGCAGAGGCTGCGACTGCAGGGACTCCGACTCGGACTCGGACTCTTCATCATCGCTGAACGCTACACCAGGTTCAGGAATGCGGTCGTCCAGCTGGGTCAGTACGTCCTCGAACTTGGCCACCATCAATGCCGTACTGGCCGCACTGACTTTCTCTAAATACTCCATCATACGGGTGATCAACTCATGGGATTCTCCCGTGGACACGAAACACACCGGATCAGCGTCATAGCCAGGTACATTGGATGAAATGCTGACACTCAGAGGAATATGGCGCTGTGTCCACTGTGTTTTCGCCGAAAACAGGTCCATGGGCTCTAACAGGGCCTCAAAATCATAGCATGCCCGGAAGGGAAAATAACGGTCCTCTTCCGGTATCTTCACACCCTCATCGGCCAGTTCCTCGAAAATAGTAGGCGTATTATGATACACTCCACCCGGATAGACTCGCTTGACACTGTTGTCACAGGTTTTCTCGTGGCGATGTAAGTTGTAAGACGTTTTAAACACACGATGGCATTGGGCACAACTGAAAGACTGAGCGTACTGGCTCATATTGGTGATGAGCGAAAAATGACTGACTCCACCGTAGTCGTAGACGTTCACCTTCATCGTAGCAGCATACCGTTCTGTTGATCGCCGAACCAATTCAGCCACAAATGTATCCTCCTCCTCACATCGTAATCGATACACAAAGATATTAATATCGAACAGTCTTTCCACGTCATCCAAATTCTTAAAGGGAACGCCACGGAAGTGCCGCTTATCCATGTCTTGCTGCTCTAAATACTCCTCCCAATAGCCATGGGCCACTGTGTCACAATTCTTGGGGTCACACTCGTCCAAATGCACGGCCAAACATCGAAACAGACATTTCCGGTCTTTGTAGGGCCCCTTATCCCCTCCTGTTAATGCATTCAGGCCTTGTCGATGAAACAACCACGGGGGAAGTTCTACAGGAGCACCGATCGGGTGATCTCGCATTTTCGTGATGAAAAATGTGACGTTAGTCACCATTTCCACCAACCATTGTGTATTGGGGCGTTGCAGGCGGGCCCACTCCAACGGGTCTAATGTAGTGAGTTGCTCGACCACCGGCTCCAGAGAAATCGCATCCGTGATGGTGAACGGCTGGTCAAACACATACGAATTATTACTGGGATAAAAATACCGCAGCTGATCCGTCTTTTTGTGCCGTAAGATATACCCAAATGTCACATTCAACTTATAGGCCGTCACCTGATCTTTGAAAATGTCCTGGGCGTAAATAGGAAGATACGTGAGGTCCTCCAGTCGAAAATTGTACAAGTCCAATAGACGTCGGTCACGGTGAAAACAATGACGTATGGTGGGCCAGTGTCGTTGATAAATGACCCTCACACGCTCGTCTTCAGGCAAGACTTCAACTGGAGGTACGGCTGGATCCAAGGGAAAATCTTCTCCACGTCTCATGCTTTTCGTCTCATACAAGCGGATAGGCAAGCAGGCTGGAGGCAGGCAGGCAGGTCAGGTAAGTCCAATTGAAATACACCCCTTGCCCTAAAAATCGACTGCTTTTATACGTTTTCCCCGTGAGTGGGTGGGTTCAAAATGGCGGACCCTTATTTTACACACACAACACCAAAAGCCACCATTTTAAACCCACCCACTCACTTCCCAGGTCAAATCAGTGCACCCGAGTGAGTGGGTGGGTTCAAAATGGCGGACTTTCAACGTCCCAGAGAAAATAACCGGCCACCATTTTGAACCCACCCACTCACATAGCACTCAATCACCCGGTGAGTGGGTGGGTTCAAAATGGCGGACCCTTATTTTACACACACAACACCAAAAGCCACCATTTTAAACCCACCCACTCACATCCCAGGTCAATCAGTGCAACCGAGTGAGTGGGTGGGTTCAAAATGGCGGACGTCAAACGTCCGCCATTTTAAACCCACCCACTCACATTAAAAAAAAATTAACTCACGTATGCGAACCCCCCCTATGGCAACCCAAAAATTCACTTCGCGCATGCGCAGTGAGACGCTACCCCTCCGTTTTACTCTATGTATACTACTCATATTCTCATAGACTGCATAGATTTTAAGATTGTTAGAGATACTTTTTATCGAGCAGCTACGCTGGAAGATCTTGTTAGCAGAGTAAAAGAAGATTGTATTTTAGATTATTTGAATTGGTGTGTTGTAAAATTTTAATGTTTGTACCTGTTTTACCACATTAGGTTACCAAGTTGTTTGAATACTTAGAATTTTGTTTGATCGTCGCTATATAGCTGAAATATTGCTGAATGCGACGTTAAACCTTAATTCTCTCTTTCTCTCAATTCTCCCAGAAGCCAGTAACAGTTCCCCTTTCTCAAATGCCTTCAGGTCCGGTGTCCCATACTTGTCAATTCCTGTCCTATATTCAAAGTAGTTCTCAATATTTGACCTCCTTATCTGAGGAAGTATGATACGATGAGAATTTTGAAGCTGCTGGAAACCCATGCACAGGCCAGTTAGGTATTATTGGGTCCGGTAAGAAAATCGGAGTACCTTTGAAATCCTGGTTCCGATCATAGGACTCTAATCTGCTAAAACAAATAATGTGGCAAGTTAAAATGTAGTGTCGGTGTGTAGCCAGGTGGGTGTGATTAACAATTTGCACACCCTAAATGTGTCAGAGTCAACATGCCAGACATGAGACGCGCAGTTATGGTTTATCAAAAGTACACAATTTGCACATCTTTTTCTGGGTAATACCCTGTTTAATTCTGGCTTATGTTTCTTCAACCAGATTGTCGTCACCCTCAGAAGTTTCCATATCTTGAAAATTCATACAAGTATGTTATCTGGGTGCTATATCTGAAACAAACATTTTTTTAACCTGGTCAATTTTTGGTATACTATATGTCACCTTTAAAATTTAAATTCGGTAACATATAAGAACTAGCAAGAATGCCCTATTTGTTACTTTTTCAAAATATGCCAGTAAGATTAACTACATGTATGGACACTATATATGAGTTAACCAAGTTTATATGATCCATAGTTTTTTAACGGAACAAACTATCTTGTAAATGATTTCAAATAGATGACTAGAAGTCTTGGTCATTATATCTTACTATAACGGCCCCGTTATAAAACCCTTTTGAATATATTCTTTGTCAAGAGTGAGGTTTGGTATACCAAACGTGGACAATGTTCACACATGATAATATTTAACAGTTTCGCATTGATCTGTTCATATTGCATCAAGACAACCTGACTTATGTCATAATGTGTGTCTGAATTTTCAACTTATCGTAGTTGGTTAATCTCAAGATACTGGGACTTTTTGGTGACCAAAATTGTTGTTGCACCAAAATTATGTTACGTCAACAACATCCCACAATAAAATATTACAATTATGAATGTCCGGTATCGACTTTCGAATTTGCATAATGTTGCATCAATACAGTCAAACAATGATCTTACTGGCTGTAGTTTTAGTGTGATTTGTTAATCAAGTATTGGAATCTAAGTAGCAGTGAATAATAGGGCGTCCTGAGGACAGCAAACATAATGTCAACAACGGGCACTGGGCATCTCATAAATGTAGCTAATGCGTTATTGAAACCATCAGCGCATCGGTGACAGAGATAAACAACAATCAACGTTTACGCTGATGACATTTGATAACGTACCTTTCGATAAGTCTCTCCTTTCGATCAGTTGATAGGGCATTTCGACGGAGAAGTTCCCGTTTCAACTGTGAAACTGTCCACCGGCTGTAATCCATTTCGAAATCGCGCCGATACAAAATATCACTTCCGCTACAAAATATCACCGTCATCCATTCCCTCATCTTTTGATTCGGAAAGCGACGATGGCAGCGACAGCGAACTGAAAGAAGAGTTTCATCATGCCAAATTTTCTGGAGCATCTGCGAGGAAGGTGTTTGACATCTACTCAAGCGGCCACATCATTGTCTCCGCGGGGTTCTTATCCAGCTGCGAACAGGGGATTAGCTTGGCTCAAGCGGGCGAACACAGTGTTGATTGGTTTTTGGCCGTTTTCTGAGTTTAGTTTTTCGCCAAAAAGTTTTTTCCGTTATAATTTCTCTCTTGTTATTCGTGCTTCAAATTCTATAAGTTCGGCCCAGTTCATGAATTATTTATGATTTAGTGGAGAGGGCTCGCGTTTTTGTAGATTTTTTTCAATCTTTCAACTTTGCACGACGATAAAATAACTTCTAGGTCATAACTAAAAAACTGAGGCAGCCTTTTTTATTCAAATGGTAAGTTCTTTATTCCAAAAAAAGCAAGTTTGATGAAAACTGAACCCGAGTTATTATTTTGGGGACTACTTTTCTAAATGACATCATTTATTTCTAGATAAATCGATTCTTGTAATAAATTCGCAAAAGTTATTTATCTAAATTCCTTGACTTAAGGGCTTTCAGAAATGTAGTTTTTATGGATACAAAATAGCACTGACCCGTAATTAAGCAAAATTGTGATACGTACGTATACGCATCTGGGACCCGGTACAGTAACCATAAGACACTGTCATAAATCTGTCGCAATATCATTATTACGGAATATAACTGTTTAAATTTATCTTGTATCAAACCGTTAAGTGTATGTTCTAGGATAATTCTGAATGCATCTCTAAATGATTTGTCGGAAATCAACGTGTTCTGCCAAAAACCCCGTGATGTCAACCCGTCTATATAGACTGATTGTCCAATTTCATTAATTGTATGAAGTTCACATGATAGGACAGCTTTTGTGTGATTACAGTGAGTCGTTTATTGTCTGTTCAGTCAACGGTTGTCAGGTTACTTGTATAACAAAACGACAAACTGAAAGCTATAATATTAAAGTGGAGCCGCGCTCATCCGCATGTCGAGTTAATAGTATACATAAAACAGGCTCGTTTCCTGCAAGAGTGAAGCGGGCAACATTTTTCAATCATGCCAGCAAGACATCATGATGTTTCAAAAATATCAAATCCGTATCGCCGATCAGTATCACCTTAAGAATTAGGGAAAGAATACGCAGCTTGTGGATGAATTAAAGTACATGTAGGTATCAAACCTTGTCAGCAAATGTCTGGAACTATACAAGTTACAGATCTGACGTCCATTACCAGCCGCCAGCCATAAATAATTCACCAGAAGACCAGCATATAAACAACAAGCAAGTTTAACGTAAGATTATATAAACACAAGCTATTAGCATAAATCTTTCGCGATATCATTATTACTGAATGTAACTGATCAAAATTGGATTATATCAGGCCGTTAAAAGTATGGTCTATGTTAATTCTGAATGCATTTCTGCGCAAAATGGTAATTCCGATCTGCACACCGAGTGCTCGGTTTGTGGATCAATCGAGATAATTCGTTCGACGCTAGTTATAGTCAAACATTGAGTATACTCGATCCATCTTTCGTGTAACTGTCAAATACAAAAGAGAAGCGTTTCTCAGTACACCAATTGGTCTCGGTGGGTGGATTTCTGTAAACGTTCACAAAAGGCTGACCATAACTATATTCCGTCCAACTCTCGACGCTCTATGTCATGCGCCTCTCATATCAATTCGCGCTCTCGAAATTAGGCTATTTTATTATTTTGCCGGATTCCTCTGAGCTTTCGTAGACCAGCAATGCGATCTAGATTAATTTATGTCCATTTCAATAAGGAATAACTGTTGTACTATGTCAAATCATGACAAAGTTTTTATTCTCCCAGGAAAACCATTCGCGTGACTGCTGTTTGAAATTCACTTAAGAGGCCCCAAAAATCATGATTTCCTCTATAATGTCTTGGTCACATCCCCGGAGAGGAGGGGGTAATCCTGATCAATGCTATATGGCCCCTTCAAGACCCACAACTCTCATTACTGATTCTTAATTGATATAATGGGGAATCGAACACCTTTCGCCCCACAATTCTCTGAGGCCACAAATATTTAGCCATGATCATGCGATGTAGAATCGACCATATTCGATTAACTCACGAACATTTACTAAAAAAGGAACGAGCCCCAAAGTTTCTCGCAGAGAAACATATTCTGATCAACTGTATAGATTTTAAGAATGTGAAAGATTCTTTTTATCAAGCAGCTACATTAATTTAGAAGATCTTTTTATCCGGTTATTTGAGAGAAATCGGTTTGTTGTATAAATATTAATGTATGTTATGTTTTTGGTGTGTTGTGTCGATTACTTGTAGAATGCTGGGTTATAACTTTTTTTTAGTACTTAGAATTTTGTTTGATCCGCGCTTTATAGCTGAAATATTGCTGAGCGCAACATTAAACCTTAATTCTATATCTCTCTCTTCCTATTTAGACGAAGGTTTACGCTTCCTGAAATCATTATAGTCCCTTAGTTCAGTCGATACAAGTGGTGGCATATTTTATTTTTAAATCATATAATTTGACAATCCTGTGGGTCCCTTCATTCGCAAAAAGAGTTAGCATTATTCAGTCGAACGTAAGCAGCAATTTTGTCCCGTGGATTTCTAACATTGTTACAAGGAACCAGAACGTGATACTCAAATGCCTCGACATTTCTACCAGTGAGAGATGGAAATCCTTTCATGAATTGCAGCAAGGTGTTGGCTGCTCAGTAGAGATACTGTAACGTAATTTCAGCATTAGGTCGTTACATTTTTTATCGCTACTTTACCCTATTGCATTCACACGTTTGATTCTCAATCTCCTTGGCCTTCGTAACATCGAAAACGTGTTATAAATCGGCATATCTCCAATACATCTGATCTCAAACTCTATCAGAGCTCAACTTAAGTTTACTTTTTTCTTAAATCTCTGCTCGTTACTAATGTCGTTATGGATCCATCAAGTTTCCTCAAATTTGTCTTTATAGTGAAAATTGAGTTACTTGAAACGTATCAATTTCCGGTCCTCAAATTGTGCGCAAAACATTCGAAGCTCACGTCGCCAATTGCAATTGTTCACAAAAATTGATCATAAAACGACTAATTCTTGGATAGCAATTAGATTTAATTGGTGCATTTTTTCTAAAATTCATAAGAATCTCATAAAAAATATAATAATGAAATCGCCAATACCTCCCAGGATATTTTGTTCTCGACGTCAGACACCCTTAATTCAATGCTGTGGCGTTAATCATTAGGCCGATGTCCGTTGAATTTAAACGGTTTCATCAAATTTGAAAATACATGAAATAACCTGTCATGTTATTATTATTGAAAATAACCATCACGAATTATTTGAAATTAACATACCAAAGTTTCGAACTGAATTGGAGAAAGCCACCAGTGATCACCAAATGTTCTCATGAAGTGAGGGTTACTCTTTAGGTGTTCAAATTCTTTAATTCGTACGGGATTATATTTATATTCTTCCATTTCTTCCTGAGTATATTATTAAATTCCAGTATACAGAAGGATTTGATATCAGAAATTAAGGAAGGTCATAATTTGCTCATACAATAGACTACCAGAAACTGGACGCATTTCACGACAGCCGACTCTTTTTTTTTTATAGAGGAGAAACGAAAAATTCATATTCTTGCTTGTTGTTCGTGCTTTCGAATCCAGTTATTGGGTAAGGTATTAGTAGTTTGTGCTTCACTGAGAGCAAGTAACTAATAATCGCAGTTTTCAAACATGTCAAACGGCATCGATATCCTGGTTAGTAAAATGGACTAATAAGACGTTATTTCTTCAAATCACAGGTCTCTAGGCAGATCTCCTTTATAAGCACAAAAGTCCTCGACCTGGAAATTCATGACTTGCTATCATCTTGCTATCAACTTGCTATCAATTACATGAATAGAAAAATCGACCAAAAATGCCTTTTTTGAAAACGTCAGTGTGACGTCATCAAAGAGACAATCTTGGGTTCTGTTACATTTTCTGGTAGAACCTGACCCATAGGGTATAGTGTGACAACTTTCAACCCTCTAGCTCAAAGGGTAAGGAAAATAATTTGAGGGTCGAAATGCCCCCAGCCTAGCCCAGGCCAGATAGGGTTGAGGTAACAATGCTGTCTTTAAGTTTCATTTCATCCATATTTGGAATTGATGCTAATTGTCGTGCGAAAAAGGAATTCTTTTGTGAAAGGAGGTTAAATATTGAATATGTGATATGACGCCTATGATTCGATCGACCTGACGTCATAAATTATTTATGTTTATCTTAAATTATCATGCTGTTGAATCGTTCCACTGCAAACCTTCACATGCCCTGTCGCCTAGATGAATATTAGAGTACGACACATCATTCATACAAAGCTTCATTTCTGGTTTGATACTGTTGCATTATCTTAAATAATTACACTGTTTATTTTGGATGCTCGGATGATTCATAAAGGTTTACCATTTTATATTATGTTTTGAAGAGTTAATACTGAATAAATATGTTCCTTGATGCGAGAGCATGATGTTTACGTTATGGACAGGATGCTTGGTTGGCAGTTTATGAACTCCTCATCTGTTGTCCGAAAGGGTCATATAATCCAGAAAATATGACATACTACATGTACCCATGTGTTGTATTCCGCCACAGTTCGATTGCTTTGTGCAGTAAAATTACTTTTTATTCGCGCCAATGGCAAACTGATAAACACAACCATAAAGGAACATTCGTAAATGAAAGGAGGGTTATCACATATCGTTATCAAAACGCATGATATAATCGAAAAATGTCACGATATTGTTGATACAAGTAATACAGAAATGTATGTGTTGTACGTTACCGTCCGCGCTAGATACAGAGGGTTTGTTATCTCTTTTACGAATAGAAGTATGTCTTCAATCCACTATTCAAATTACGCAACACATAGGTGGTAGAAAATATATTCTGGCGAACTGACAGGAAGTCATATGTCTTCATAGGCAAATATCTTGACTGCATATCCAAAAACATCACACGAACAATAAAAATATCCCGAAGATGATTGGTATCTCAGTCACGGTTTTATTGTAGACGTTCAAGTTTTTAGTGGGGTGAAAGAAGATTGTATCTTAGGTTATTTGAAAGAAATCGGTTTGTTGCATAAGTTTTACTGCATGTGCATTTTTTTGGTGTGTTGCGGTGATTACATCTGGATTGCTGGGTTGTTGACTTGTTTTTGTTAGAATACTGTTTGATCTTCGCCATATAGCTGAAATATTGCTGACATTAAGCCTTAATTATCTCTGGATATCTTGAATGATTGGAGCGATATGCTAGAGGTGAGAAAAATTGACGATTGGCCACTAAACAGCAACCACAGCATTCAGACCTGAGAGTCAAACGCGCTTTTATCGCAGATGTTCGTGTGGAGACGAAAGTATCCACACGACCCCTAGCGCCGGCTTAAGCGGAACTAGGTACGCTAGCTCGGGAGCTGTGATAACAGATGAGCTCAAATAAATAACTGATCTTATTGGATGAGCACCGAGGACGTCCGATGGAGTAAAGGCCTCTACATGGGGTAAACCTGCTAACGGCAAGAATACCCAGAAAAACCCCCAGCCCGCACTACCCGACGTCGTACGGCTCAAATTTCCCACCGAAACAATAAACCTACATATATTGGTCGAATGACATATACAGAGGGCGGGCCTCGGGGAATAACAGTCCACCATCAGAATCCTACCATATACAGGTAATAAATTGGAGCAATATGCAAGAGGTAGGAAAACTTTACGACGTCTGGCCACTGAACAGCAATCATATGACTTTACAGGAAAGCTTTCCTCGGCACCTCACATTCAGATACCGACAACGGGAAACCAAAAATTTACAGGAGATATAAGGGTTACAAACTAAATAGCATCGTTGAGTTACCCGATAAAACTTTAATATGGCCATTCCAATAAAAATAACTGTTCTACCATGTCAAATTATGACAAAAGGATTGATTCTCCCTGGACAACCGATCCACGTGACTGCTATCTGAAAATCACTAAGGAGGCCCCCAAAATCATGATTTATTCCCTATTGTCTTAGTCACATCCCGCGAGAGGAGGGGAAATCTTCATCTTCATGATTTATGCCCCCCATGAAAACCCGCAACTCTTATTACAGTTTCTTAATTGATATAATTAGAAATCAAATACCGTTCGCCCCGCAAATCTATCAGGCCACAAACCATATAGACGGAGGTTCACGCTTCCTGAAAACATTAGTCTCACAATTCAATCGATACCTGCATGCAAGGGGTAGCCATATTTTATTTTGAAATCATGTAATTTGACGGTCCTGTGAGTCGCTTCATTCGGAAAAAGTCAACATTGTATTCAGTCGGGTGTAAGCAGCACGTCGATTACTAACATTGTTACAAGGAACCTGAACATGATCTCTAAATGCCTCGACATTCCTACCAGTGGGAGATGGAAATCCGTTCAAGAATTGCAGCGAGCAGACCATTAGAGATTGTAACGTAATTTCAGCATTAGATCGATATATTCTTTTATCGCAATTTTATTCTATTGCATTCACACCCTTGGTTTCCAATTTCCATGCCCTTAAAACCTCATCATTTCACATGTTTTAAAAACATGTACTGTTGTCTAGAAACATATAAAAAATGCTTAAGTAGATTATGCGAAGCATCTTCGCCTACGATGATCGGATAAGCCATGTAAAGAACATGAGGACGGAAAATGATCTGTTTCCTGAAATCAATTTCCTGTTACATAGGAAATGCACAAATCAAGAGTTCCATAACGTGCTATATAAAGACCTATCTCCAATTCACCAAATCTGATTTTCCTGTCATTCTGACATCTCAAACGCTATCAGAGCACTCCAATACCTCTGTTGTTTTCAAATAATTCATCATTACTTATCTCAAGCTGCGTTATTGGAAGCATGCAAATTTCCCTGTTTTCAAAATGTGTTCCAAATACATCCAAGTGCACGTTGTCAATTGGAATATTCCGCGAAAATTTATCCTAAAACAATCAATTATTGGATTGCAATTAGATTTAATTGGTGCACAAAAAATTCAAAAGAATCGGATAACAATTATTAAAATCGTAAATTCCTCCCAGGATGGTTAACGCTCGACCCCAGAGAGCCTGACGTTAATGCTGTGGCGGTGATGATTAGACCGATGTCCCTTGATTTTGAACGGATTTTCGTAAAATTTGAAAATACATGCAATAATAAACCAATCATTTACAAAGTTGTGAACTAAATTGTAGCAAAGCCACCGCGGTCAAGAAGTGACAGTGACGGTGTAGGTAATTTCTTCCATGTTTTCTGAATATATTGTCCTAACTTTCAGTCTACTACAGGATTGATCTCAGAAATACAGGAGGGTCAAAATGTACAATGTTACCAAAGAACCTTTATATTCTCGCTTCTTGCATCAATAGAGTGAACGCAAGAAGATCATTAGGTTACAATGTTACCAAAAGAACCTCTAAATTCTCTCTTCTTGCATCAATAGCGTGAACGCAAGAAGATCATTAGGTTACAATGTTACCAAAAGAACCTTTATATTCTCTCTTCTTGCATCAATAGAGTGAACGCAAGGAGATCATTAGGTTACAATGTTACCAAAAGAACCTTTATATTCTCTCTTCTTGCATCAATAGAGTGAACGCAAGAAGATCATTAGGTTACAATGTTACCAAAAAACCCTCTAAATTCTCTCTTTTTGCATCAATAGAGTTCACGCAGGAAGACCATTAGGTTACAATGTTACCAAAAGAACCTCTAAATTCTCTCTTTTTGCATCAATAGAGTGAACGTAGGAAGACCATTAGGTTACAATGTTACAAAAAGAACCTCTAAATTCTCTCTTTTTGCATCAATAGAGTGAACGCAGGAAGACCATTAGGTTACAATGTTACCAAAAGAACCTCTATATGCTCTCCTTGTTGCATCAATAGAGTGAACGCAGAAAGTTCATTAGGTTACAATGTCGATTTGAAGCCTATGATTCGATCGACCTGCCTTCGTAAATTATGGAGAGAGAGAGAGAATTAAAGTTGAATGTCGCGTTCAGCAATAATTCAGCTATATAGCAACGATCAAACGACATCCTTAGTATTCAAGTTAATTTATAGTTAGTAATCCAACACATCAAAACATACACACATTAAAACTTATGCAACTAACCGATTTCTCTCAAATAACCTAAATCACAGTCCTCCCTGACCCAATCAAAAAGATCTTCTAAAGTAGTTGCTCGCTAAAAAAAATCTATTATTACAATCTTAAAATGTATACAGTCGATAAGAATATGTTTCACTGTGAGATCTTCGTGGCATGGAATACACCTTGGGACTGACTTTTTTTTAGTAAATGTTCGTGAGTTTATCGTGTATGGCCGATGCTACATCGCCTGATCATGACTTGATACCGGGGAACTTACTGACACCTTCTCTCTTGCAGCAAACCAGCTTATATGTGTTTTGCTGGTGGACGCTGGAATTCTTTCGCGGGCGACAGCTGTGTATTGAATATTCGATTTGAAGCCTATAATTCGATCGACCTGCCTTCGTAAAATAAGTAGTTGCTCGATAAAAAGAATCTCCTACAATCTTAAAATCTATACATTCGATAAGAGTATTTTTCACTGTGAGATCTTCGTAGCATAGAATGCACCTTGAGACTGGCTTTTTTTAGTAAATGTTCCTGAGTTTATCATGTATGGCCGATGCTACATCGCCTGAACATGGCTTGATCGAAACGTTTCCTTTGGCTTTAGTTGTTTTGAACTCATGAAGTTTGTTATCATTAGAGTATATATCATACCTCCTTGGTGGCTTGAAGCCGTTAGATTATCTTATATAATTATTCTCGTTTATATTTGATGCCAGGTGATTTATGTAGGTTTATCACTGTATACGAGATTTACGAGAGTCAATGTTGAATATAAATGCTCCTCGATGCGACAGCATGGTAGTTACTTTATGTTTGGGTGGCAGTTTATGAACTCAACATCTATTGTTCTAAAGGGTTGTATAATCCAGAAAATATTATGAACTACACGTATATACCAGATACCATGTATTGTATTATTTCACAATTCGACTGCTTTGCACAAGACTGTTTCCCCCTCAGCTCATCGAACTGCGGGCTCTTTTAATAATGGGCACATACGTCTGGTCGTACGGTCTAGCGCTCGTCCGTTCTTCAACAATTTCTTGCCCGACCCATATCTCGACTACTATTTGATGGACTCAGACACTCACATGTATAGAGCTTAGTACCTTGCCGATATGCACTGTCAGGTGTTTTTTTTACGTGTTTCGATGATTTCGCACAGAATTATGCCCCTCTATCGTCCGTCCGGCAGCAAATTCTTGTTCGGTGCGTATCTCGGTTACTCTTTCATGGACGACACCGGGACTTAACGGAGCTTGCTCAAAAAGGAACCAGCCCCAATGTGTATTCCATGCCACGAAGATCTCACTGTGAAACATATCGACTGTACAGACTAAGATTGTAAGAGATTCTTTTTGTCAGGCAGCAGCTTTATAAGATCCTCCTAGTCGGGCTAAAGAGGACGATTTTATTTTTTTGAAAGAAATCGGTTTGTTGCATAAGTTTTAATGTATGTGCATGTTTTTTTTCGGTGTGTTGTGTTGATTACTTCTGGATTGCTGTGCTGTTGAATTGTTTTTGTTAGAATACTCAGAATTTTTTATCGTCGCTATGTAGCTGAACGAGACGTTAAACTTTAATTCTCTCTCTCTCTCTCTCTTCTATCTATCTTGCCGATGCGCACTGTAAGATTTTCTATGATCTCACACAGAGTTAAGTCTCCAGCAATAAGGCGAGATAGAAAGAAGGTTTAACGTCGCATTCAGCAATATTTCAGCTATATAGTGACGATCGGACAAAATTCTAAGTATTCAAGTTAATAACTTAGTAATCCAACACATTGAAACATTAAAACTTATACAAAAAACTGAATAATTTCTTGTGCTACTATTTGAATGGACAAATCTGATACTTACAAGGAGGATTTTGCACAAAATTATGGCGCTTTATCCTGTCGGAAATTAACTTCTTGTCCGTATTATATCAGTTACTATTTGGAGGACAGCTGGGATGTGCTTAGTACTATTTTTTTGAGTTACGACCATTTATCCAGTCCGTCAAGGATTTGTGTTCTGGACCGTATCCCGGTTACTTTTTGATGGACAACTTTAAAACTTATACGGAACACACTTATTATCTTTCAGATGAGCATGTCTGGATATCATCCATTTGTGCCACATTTATTGCACTTTGCCGATGTCCGTCATCATGCATTGCAATCTCGTCGGCGAGTACTTCTTGAAAAACTTTGAATTTGGACAGTTAGCTATATAGTGCACATACACAAGGTACTAGAATGAAGCAAGTGAGTTTCAGAGTTTTTGTCCTTTTCCCTCAAACTTTACATGAATACCTATTTGCCCAGGCCGTAAGCCTATATCGTAATGTTTGGAACTGATTTAATACATGCTACTACTTGGGCGAAATCTGATTACCAATGTTCAAAATCCTCAGAAAAAGAGAGAGAGAGAGAATTTAGGTATAACGCTGCGTTCAGTAAGATTTCAGCTATATAGCCTCATCCCGAAAATAGGTTACCTCCCTTGTCCCGCCAGGCGCGCTGCACTTCCGGCTAGTATAAAGTACAGACACATGACAGAGAAAAAATGTCGGCGGCAAACATGGATTTCGAGAAAATGAGAATGGTAGATCTACGCAATTACTTACGTAACCGAGGAATCCCAGTGTCTGGAAATAAGTTAGACCTCGTGGCGCAAGCTAGAGGCACCTATTCGATGGGTTTGAAAGAGCTGCCCGCAGACTCACAAAGTACCCGAAGCGATAAATTAGTCCCTCCACTTGGCGAGATACTACCAGACCCGAGCGGACTTAATGCTGGTTGGACTGATGTAGAATAGGTGCCAAATTTCTCAGAGAACGAACTCTACAATTATTTGGTTGTAAGCAAACACCGGACAATTGATTCACAAGGATTAGGGGCCCGTCGAGCACTAAAGGCTCCAGTTTTTTTATGAAGATGATCACCTACACGGATTAGCGTATCACGTGTTTGACGAAAGGATCAGCCATTGCTTCGTTAAATGTAAATGCATCCCATCCTACCCGTCAAAGAATGTGAAAGATAAGCCAGACTATATGGTGTGGATCTGCATCTCCAAGGTTACTGGACGAGTTCGCTCGGCGAATTGCAACTGCACAGCTGGGTATGTACTATTTTCGACAGGTTAAGTTGAATGCCTCATGTGGGGTACTATACCTAAGTTTAAATTTTTATGAGATGCTGTGAATAATAACAAACTTCATGAGTTCAAAAAAACTGTAGGCTATACTCATCTGAACAGCCAGAAACGTTTCGATCAAACCATGATCAGACGATGTAGAATCGGCCATACACGATTAACTCACGAACATGTACTAAAAAAAGAGCCAGTTCCAAGGTGTGGGAGGATTGCATCTTGGGTTATTTGTTACATAAGTTTTAATGTCTGTATGTTTTACTGAATTGGATTACTAAGTTAGTGACTTGAGTACTTAGGATTTTGTTTGATCGTCGCTATATAGCTGAAATATTGCTGAATGCGACCTTAATTGTCTCTCTCTCTCTCTCCTTGAGGTATAGTACCTCATTTGAGGTACAGTGCCATACTCCATTTGGGGTATAGTGCCATATCAATTTTATTTTTCAAATAATTATGCATTAATTCACATTCTCAAGGATCGAAAGTTCTCAGGTTCGATCCGTCCATAATTCAGAAATAGAGGTAATAATACCGGAAGAAACTAACTGCTGGATGGGTCTGTCCCGTGGGGATTCGAAGCGCTCCAAATCACTGGGCTACCTCAGCTGGGTTCGAATTCCCTTCGCACTAAAATAAAAAGAAATATTTCCTACCTAACGACCCAAGTTTTACTTGGTCTTGTTCACAATCAAAAACTGTCAAACATAGCCTCAAGCTACCAAATCCCTGGTCATTCAGTTTAATAGTATGATTTGTATGTGAAAGTATAAGCTGTACTGCTGATTAAAATGTTCATCTATTTCAGTGCTGGAGAATCCTGCAATCATATTGCTGCACTTCTCTATGCCTTGGTATGTATATCGGAAAAGAAGAGGAGAGGCGAACTTGCATCAACATCTCAAGCTTGCAAGTGGAGAACATGCCTAGAAAAAGAAAACTGTCTCCAAAAAAGTCAAGTGAAATGAAATTCCAGAAATTTGAATGGAAGAAAACAAAGCGCGCACCAGCAACCGCCACGAAGACATTACCCCTTCAGCCAGTTTTGGACGTAAGTAAATTTCGGCAAAATTTAGCAGAATGCTACCAACTTGCTGGTTGGTTAAACAATTTCCCTCCCAAAAAAACAGATGAGAAGGAAATCGGACAGCTTCCTCCACTTCACACTATTGAGTTTATGTATGGTGATCACATCGACTTGGCTAGCAGCGACTGTGTTGAATATTTCGAGGAATAATTTAACAACTTATCAATTTCTGCAGAACATTCCAAAGATATAGAGGAGGCAACAAGAGGACAGTCCACAAATGACCATTGGATGGAGTGAAGAACAGGGAGACTTACATCGTCTATATTTGGAACTATCGTGCGGCGAAAAGACGATACACCACCCGACAATCTGTTAAAGGCTTTACTTGTTTATGTGCCAAAGTGTGAAACAAGTGCCATGAAATGTGGAAGTAAGCATGAGTGTATTGCCCGAGACAGCTATGTGTCTTTCCAGCAGAATTCCCATCCATCTCTGTCTGTACGAGAATGTGAACTTATCGTGTCGTCCACCCCCACCTAGGTGCTAGTCCTGATGGACTTGTGTATTGTCCACACTGCCCCCAGTACAATGGAATACTGGAGATAAAATGCCCATATCGTGAGAGAAATTTGACACCAGCTGAAGCTGCGATGAATAAATCATTTTGTTGTGTTTTGACAAAAACTGGTGCTTTGAAACTGAAGACAAACCATGCCTACTACTACCAGGTCCAAGGACAGCTTGGTTTGACAGGATGAAAGTGGTGCGACTTTGTGGTGACAACTCGTGGCATGACGATCCAGAGAATATATTTCTATGCAAATCTGTGGAATTACAAGCGTCTGGTCCGTCATTCATAATTCAGTCGTCGTCCATTAGAGAATATCCGCGTCCATAATCCAAAGACCTATTCCATATTCCATATAATTTATTTGTCATAAACTCGCGTCGACTTTATGACAAAAGAGATGATTACAATTTCGACATCGTAAACTATCCCTTTCTGGACAGTAATATTCCAGTGGGACCTGCATATGGCGTATACATATCTCGCTTAGTAGCATTTGCTAGATCCTGTGTTAAATGTGACGATTTTAATCCACGTCACAAAACATTGTTACAGAAACTTATAAAACAGGGCTATTCCACCAAACGCCTCCACTCAAAGTTTTTCAAATTTGGCGATACATATCGCATGCTGATAGCAAAATACGAACGTAGCGTGCAAGATCTATGGCGCTACGTTTCGTAACTTGTGTCTAATTCCGCTTAACCCGGGGCTAGGGGCCGTATGAACCCATGTACTTCTAGATCCTCATGGTACTCATATGAACAGGCACAATCAAAGCGTGACTGAGATACATCATTCTTTAGATGACGATTTTACAACGAATATTATGGATTAAGAATACTGATCAGCGATACGGATTTGATATTTTTGGAACATCATGATGTCTTGCCGGCATCATTGAAAACTGTTGACCGCTTCTCGCTTGCAGGAAACAAGCCTAAGTTTTTGTATACTATGATTGTCTTTTTGAATTTGGTGCTAATACTGTTATATGGAATGTGGGATAGGTCTTTGGATTATGGACGCGGATATTCTCTAATGGACGACGGCTGTATTATGAATGACGGATTAGACGCTTGTAATTAGCACCAAATTCAAAAAGACAATCATAGTATACATAAACATAGGCTTGTTTCCTGCAAGAGAGAAGCGGTCAACAGTTTTCAATGATGCCGGCAAGACGTCACGATGTTCCAAAAATATCAATTCCGTATCGCTGATCAGTGTTTTTAATCCATAATATTCATTGTAAAGTCGTCATCTAAAGAATGATGTATCTCAGTCACGCTTTGATTGTGCCTGTTCATAGGAGTACCATGAGGATCTTGAAGTACATGGGCTCATACGGCGCCTAGCCTCGGGTTAAGCGGAATTAGACACAAGTTACGAAACGTAACGCCATAGATCTTGCACGCTACGCTCGTATTTTGCTATCAGCATGCGATATGTATCGCCACATTTGAGAAACTTTGAGTGGAGGCGCTTGGTGGTGTAGCCCTGTTTTATAAGTTTCTGCAACATTGTTTTGTGACGTTGATTAAAATCGTCACATTTAAGACAGGATCTAGCAAATGCTACTAGGCGTGATATGTATATACCATATGCAGGTCCCACTGGAATATTACTGTCCAAAAAGGGATAGTTTACGATGTCGAAATTGTAATCATCTCTTTTGTCATACAGTCGACGAGAGAGAAGGCCCGCTTCATTTTTATAGAGATATAGGTCCAAATACGATGTGCCTGTAGGGTTATCTGTAGTTTCCTTCATAAGAGAACAGATATGGGTCAGCCAATAGGGTTGCACAATTAGTACCCATTGGAATACCTATATGCTGTTGATATATTGTGTTGCCAAATTTCACATAGATCTTTTTAATGGGAAATTCAAGCAACTCTATAAACACCATGCTGCCTAAGCTTGAGGCATTTTACAAACATGGTGTTATACCAGAGTTATTCTCCGTGCCTGTCAAAAGGCACCTAAAGCTGTATTTTTGATGTGCTGATTACCTGATTTCAATTGTGACTGGGCTCACAAATTTTTTTCCGAAATTTTTATATCATATTGCCATGTAGAATGTGGGAAACATAAATCCAGATATTGTTAGGATGAGACTTTCTTGGTGAGGCATAACACTCTAGTCCGAGTCTTCTCTTAACACCTTGTGTTGTAATGCCTGACAGATTGCTAAAGGTTGGGGTTAGGATTGTTTCACCTCGTTATTCACGCAGTGTCGCGGATACGTTGTCCAACAGAATTATTTAAAAAAGTATTCGGCCATTCCACAACACTGCGCTGACACATGTATTTATTGCTGAATGATTTGCATTAGATGGTTATGGGTGCTTTTATTTCATGTTTTCTCTATTACTCCATGCTGAATAGCCCGAGAATAGCCTGTTAGGTTAATGAAACCCTTACATGCTCCCAAATCCACCTTGTAACCCCAGTCGATATATACAGTGAAAGTATAGGGTTGATCCTCCATGCCCCCAGTTCCCAAATCCACCTTTATAACTGTGAAGTCATTCGGGTGATCCTTCATTCCCCCAGTTCCCAAATCTGCATACATACTTTGAGGTGATAGGGCTTATCTTCCATGTCACTAGTTCCCAAATATAACTTAATACGCCGTAATAAGGTTACTGTTCCCAATTCCAAATATTCTCTGTATTACTCCCTGGCTAAGTAGCATTGGGTAGTGTATTTTCACTTTGTCCTATCTTTTAACCTGGGATATTAATTTGAATCAGTGATAATTTACACAATTTATTCATACAAAATGATGCATACTATAGTTTTTATACTGAGTATTTAGAATTCAGCAGTTCATGTCATTACCATTAGAAGGTGACCATCTTGGATTAACCTCATTTTTTTTCTTTCAACAAAAAACCTGCAACAAGGGTTGATGAGGTAATAATAAATCTGAATACTCCTGGTTGAAATCATCAAAAAGTCATCTTTAATAATTTCTTGGAACAGTCAAGAAAAAGTTGGAGAGTGAATATCACCCACCAGTTGAGCTCTACATCTTTCCCAGTAGCCATAATGCCAAACAAGTTTGTTACATTTTTAAAAGTGCTTTAAAACAATCCTAAATGCATTTTCTCTAAGAAGCTTTCAACTGTGCCAAATGCCTGAAAAATACCTTAATGAACAACATTGCCAAGTTACATTTAAATGACTCATAGACTTCAGTAATCTAATTAACCTGGGATTAAGGGTTCCCCACTATCATGCCCAGCCGGGAATGTACAAGTCACATTCCATACAAATCTTTTTCGTTACCCTTTTTCCATGTGTATCAAGATGACTTGCTGTAGCCCAATATTATGAAATTTGATAAAATTTTGTAAATTACTTTGTTGTCACGTCATGAGTACAGCAGGCATTCCCGGCCAACTATACTGAAGGCGGAGTGCATGCACAGAAGGAGAGTGACTCAGAAAATGTAGTTAAATATATGTCAAAATATTGTAAACAAAATTGTTTTCATTGGTATTATCAGAGTCACTCTATACATGTATATATCTGTAAAAGCACAGGTGGCTGTGAGTGCCTTTTACGGCACTGTGCATTGCGACACAGTGAGAAAATTATTTTCAAAATTTAAGTAGAAGTTGGATTAGAGCAAGTTTTATATTGCTACTCAGAAGGGTAACAAAAAACTGATTTGCAGGGAATGGGACTTGCACATCCCAGACTGGGCAGGCTAGTGGGGAAACCTCAACTCCAGGTTAATTAGATTAGCGAAGTTAATTGACCATTCCCACTTTATTGGGAAAACAAAGAAGAACCTGTCTGTCCAGTGACCCGTGACTTCAGCTGAGTAGCAAACGGGAGAGGATCTTTTTTTCTCTTTTAACCTTGAAGAAAATCAACTCCTCAATTTGCAGTTTGCTACTCTGACAGCTGAAGTCACTGAAGTGACAGACAGGGTCTTCCTTGTTTTCTCAACATAGTGTGAGTGGGCCATTGATCACTTAGTCTGACAAACAGAAATTGAACTTGGCATCATTCAGTAAGGTATTTTGCAGATATTTGGCCTGATTGTCAGCTTCTAACAAGAAATGTCATGAAAAGTTGGTTTCTCGTCTGTTGCCCGGCGGCTATAGATATCTCTGAAGGAAGATTTTCACATTATGTACATGACCAGCATGTATGTTTTACATAGATACGAGATAATTGTTTCTCATTTGCATGTGCAAAGGTCAAGGTAAAGTGGCCATGCCCCAAAATAGATCCTTTAATAAGTCACATTAAAAAACAATTATAATAAATAACCATTATAATAATTGCTCTGTAAATATATTAAACACAGTATATACATTCCTGTTTATGAGAGTAAAGAGTAATTTTGTTTCACATTTGTATGTGCAAAGGACAAGATGGTCACCACCATGCCACAGTGCCTATTTTCACATATAATAATACATGTAATAACAGCTTACTCCATAGTTCTGTAAATATATTATACAAAGTATAATACATTTCTGTTTATGAGTGTAATTAAGAGTAATGTAATATACTGAAAGCACCAACAGACAACAACTGTTCATCAAATTTGGCTGATAGCACCACTGTTAATAAATTTCCCATCTTGATTGATAAAGATGTTTCTACGTTTTCTTATTCTGAGTCTTTGATAAGTGGGAGTTGCATATTTGAAAGAGCACAAATAATGTGCACCACTTTGTTGGCTTGGCTGGAAACCAAAATAGGCATGACCCCTTGGATGATTCTAAAGTTTTTTTATGCGTTCTATGGCACATGTATTCGGAGGTTTGCAACTCTTGTCTTTTCGACTTGTGATTTTGTCATGGATGCAGAAGAGTTTCGTTTTGGGGGGATGATGAGATGAATGCCTCTTGGTATTAGAATGTCAGCAATAAGAAAGTCTTTGTCGGCCATTACAGCATCTCCTGGTTCCAGTTTATCTAACAGTCCGCTGTTCTTTGTTATCAGTTTGTCCGAGATGCTCCCAGCCCATAATTCAGAAATAACACTAGAAGGACTAATCCCCAAAAGTAACTTCCAGGTCATATGAATTTTGTAGTCCGAATACATAAGGGAGCGATACAGTCAATAATCACTCTACAGTTTGGATATTTATTTCTGAACACCGATGGCATCCGCATTCGAACCGTTTCCTTGGTAGGTCACATCACCAGAGGAGAGAAGAAGACCTGTAGAAAGTCAATCCATTCATTGATGATTCGTGAGCATGTAGATCTCCCTACACAAAATCTCTGACTAATGTCATTGATCAGAAGTCCTAGTCTCAGTCGCATGAGAACCATAAGAAACGTGTCGATCAGTCGCATTTTCCTTGGTCGACCAGGCTTCTTATTAGCGGAATCATCCTCTTTGACTTCTTTGATTGAATTGAATAGAACTCAAAACACACCCAGAGTTGGTAGACCGGTATAAAAACTACACTGCTCATCACTCTCAATGTCTTCAAAAGTAAATATGGGTAGATTGATCTGTATTCCAATTTCAGATGTGGAGGCTTGTGTTTCAAAGGTACTTGTGTTAACCACCCCGGTGATATGAGTTTGAGTTTCACAGCCTGTGACCATTGGTTTTGTTTGGCATTCATTGTTTCTCTGCCTGTTAATGCCTGAGCCATGAAACTGAAAAAGAACAAAAGTATAGTATGAGAATTCTGCTCTATTAATATTCCATTCATGTCGATGTAGTAGTACTTCCTGGGGAGGTGCGTGATCATTAGCATGTAATGTCTTTGCGATTAACCCTTCTGAGTTAGTCCAATCAGACATTGTGGTGAGTTATTATTGGCTCACTTAATCCCTAACAAACACAGGTAGGGGTTATACTAAAACTGTAAATATTAACAGAATACTTAACAAATATGTACAAATTAACAAATATATACACTGTCACAAATTGGTCTTACCTCTTTTAAATAATCATGGAAGTGGACTGAGGCATCAAGAGAGGACATGTCGCATGTCCTGAAATTCATAGGTTCCGATTCTTCCTCTTCACCAAATGCGTCTGCAGGATCTATGCTTTCTTTATCACCCGACTGGGACTTTACACCATTCATCTGTGCAGTAAGAATATAAAAATATAACACTTATTCACTCAAAACGTCCAAAATTTTTAGTTCAAAAAGTTATTAAATTTTCGTGGCAAACGCATATATTGAAAATTTCTCACACAAAAGTATTTCCAGGTATGATAAACATGTTGCAGCCTGTGCAGAGAAAGTTACTAACAACTCAAGATATTTCTACATCCACGCCACCCATCTACGATAGTCACTTCCAAAATGCAGGATTGCCATCATAGCCATTTCATAGGTACAACAACGACAAGAGAAGCCTAGTTGTTTTTTTTGTGAAAAAAATTTAAAATACTATCCTAACATTTTAGGCCGGGGTCCAGGGGTCCTCTGGGGTCCTGGATGGCTGGAGACGCATTCGAGCTAATTTCTGGCAAATAAAGTAAGAAAATATGATTGGCAAACCAATACCTTTTTGTGTTTTTTCTCTTTTTTTGTTTGAGTACAACATGTTTCATAATACAACTTTGAGACAATAAAATTCCCGCCCCCGCACATCCCCGCCCCCACACTAATTTTAACATTGAATAAACTTGAGAAAAATCCAATATCTTAGCAACCCAACCCTGGCATGAAGACCTATAATATGATGATATTTGTTGGGATATAATTAAATGAAGTTAAAAGAGAAAAAAGGGTACAAATAAATTGAACACATTTTTTTTCACAGAGCTATCAAATCATGAAAGAAACAAATAATGTAATTCAATGGCAATAGAAAACTGACAAAAGTCATCTTGTATTTATATCATTTTTAAATATAAACATTAATTTATAATAGTTGGGAGAACCTCAGGAAGAAAATACAAGGGGAGATAACTTTTTATTTGATCAGCAAAGTAATCCCCACTTGTGTTTACTTGTATCCAATAACAAGGAATCTGCCGAGGGTTGATCGACAACAAACTTGAGTTACGATGAACAGTTTTGCAAAGACTACAAGGCATTATGTCATCTGAAGGTATAAATACCAATAAAAACTTAAGATAAGGTAAAATATGCGATTTAATTGCTCAAATCACTTTTCTGGTAAAACCGGAACAGAAACTGAATTTCCAAAAAACGGAATTTTTATTTCAAGTTTCAACAAAAAACCGGAAGACTTACATCGCTGTTGTGAACAGCAATGCCTGTACGATCGTTCAAATTCAAATATAAATACCTGACTCAGTGCGTAGACTTTATGAGGAAATCGGGTTGGGAGGGGATTTTCCTTTGATGGCCCTCGGAGTCCGACGAAGTGTGCATAACACATTCTCGAAAAAGACGTAGATTTCCAGTTACGTCTGCTGACTCGCGATATCCATATTCGCCGTAATTTCTTGTTGGCCGGGAAACGATGCAGACTAACAGACATTTCATCAACAACCTTTCCAGTACAGTTGTGGCAGCCAACAACAAAGCGGTACACTCGTTCCATAATAACAAATTACAACAGTGAGAGGTGTTATTTAAATACTGCGACCAGCTGTCAAATGTCACCCGGTCAAATTTGACAGCACTAGCCACTCTAAAATTAGACTCCTCTTTCATAAGAGAGCGGTTGCAAATCCAGGGGAGGTAACCTATTTATGGGAAGGGGCTATAGCGACGATCAAACAAAATTCTAAGTATTCCAACCAAAACAAGTCAATAACCCAGCAATGCAGAAGTAATCAACACAACACACCAAAAACATGTACATATATTGAAACTTATACAGTCAACTTATTTCTCTCAAATAAACTAACATCGTTCCTTTTCTACCCGACTGAAAAGTCCTGATAAAAAGAATCTCTTAAAATCCTCACAATCTATCAGAATGTTTCACTGCGAGATGTTAATGGCATGGGGTTGGTTCCTTTTTAGTAAATGTTCGTGAGTTAATCGGATATGACCGATTCTACATCACCTGATCATGGCTTGATCGAAACGTTTCTGGCTACTTAGATGATTATATCCTGCTGTTTTTTGAAACGCTAAAAATCATAATCTTTCGTTCAACCATTCGCATGTTGCCGTATACAAGCAACCTTTTTAGGGCTGAGGGGTCATATGCTATATCATCATGTTATTCATGAATTGGCATAGTGGTAAGTTACAAGCGTCTGGTCCGTCATTCATAATTCAGCCGTCGTCCATTAGAGAATATCCGCGTCCATAATCCAAAGACCTATTCCATATTCCATATAACAGTATTAGCGCCAAATTCAAAAAGACAATCATAGTATACATAAACATAGGTTTGTTTCCGGCAAGAGAGAAGCGGTCAACAGTTTTCAATGATGCCGGCAAGACATCATGATGTTCCAAAAATATCAAATCCGTATCGCTGATCAGTATTCTTAATCCATAATATTTTTTGTAAAGTCGTAATCTAAAGAATGATGTATCTCAGTCATGCTTTGATTGTGCCTGTTCATATGAGTACCATGAGGATCTTGAAGCACATGGGTTCATACGGCCCGTAGCCCCGGGTTAAGCGAAATTAGACACAAGTTACGAAACGTAACGCCATAGATCTTGCACGCTACGCTCGTATTTTGCTATCAGCATGCGATATGTATCGCCAAATTTGAGAAACTTTGAGTGGAGGCGCTTGGTGTTGTAGCCCTGTTTTATAAGTTTCTGCAACAATGTTTTGTGACGTTGATTAAAATCGTCACATTTAACACAGGATCTAGCAAATGCTACTAGGCGTGATATGTATACGCCATATGCAGGTCCAACTAGAATATTACTGTCCAGAAAGGGATAGTTTACGATGTCGAAATTGTAATCATCTCTTTTGTCATACAGTCGTCGAGAGAGAAGGCCCGCTTCATTTTTATAGAGATATAGGTCTAAATATGATGTGCCTGTAGGGCTCTCTGTAGTTTCCTTCAAATCCAATGAAGGTGGATATATATCCTTCACTGCGTCATTTATATAGCGATTATCAACAGCGAGAAGATCGTCTATATAGCGTTTGGTGAATGAGAAGGAACGGACTTTGAATGGATCGGTTTTTGAAAGCGCCTGCGTATAGTCATATTCATAAGAGAACAAATATAGGTCAGCCAATAGGGGTGCACAATTAGTACCCATTGGAATACCTATATGCTGTTGATATATTGTGTTGCCAAATTTGACAGATATTTTTAATGAGAAATTCAAGCAACTCTATCAACAAAGAAACATATAAGAGAACAGATATAGGTCAGCCAATAGGGGTGCACAGTTAGTACCCATTGGAATACCAATATGCGGTTGATATATTGTGTTGCCAAATTTCACATAGATATTTTTAATGAGAAATTCAAGCAACTTTATAAACAAAGAAACATATAAGAGAACAGATATAGGTCAGCCAATAGGGGTGCACAATTAGTACTCATTGCAATACCTATTTGCTGTTGATATATTGTGTTGCCAAATTTCATGCCGTACCAAAATACCTGACTCCATCCATGAGTCCATGACAGTATCCCCAGACGACAGTTTCCCTACCGACATTTTCCCCCACGACATTTTCCCCACCCTAATATTAAATGCTCTAATATTCGATCTGCCGACAATCACAATCATTATGTATGCAAACGTGCCTTCATTTCATGCATAATAAATAAGAATAGATTATCAATTACAACACATATAAGGGAAGTGGGAAGAGGTGCCGACATACTGACTGCGTCACATGACTTCACAGAATAGTCTTCTGGTTAACCTATTCTAAGCACATACCAAGAATCTAACGATTCGTGATATGTGTTGTATCTCAGGTACGCTTTTATTGTACCTGTTCATGTGGCAACTTGGATGATATGGCCACACGGCCCCTAGCACCGGCATAAGCGGTATTAGATACAAATCTAGAGAGCTATGATGCAAATGCTCTGACAACTCGTATACTGGTAATTGGTGAGCTGTTTCGCTGTGACAACTCGTACATTGGAGATTGGTGAGCTGTATCGTCGTCAGATGTAAATGACGGCATTTAACACAAAGACTAGTCTGTAAGGCCCGATGTCGACCCAGCATCAACTTCCCACAAATGCCAACATATATCAAAGACCAAAAGGTCTGTACAGGGGGCAGGCCTCGGGGACGAAACGTCCACCAGCAGAATCTCGCCATATACAGGTAAAAATTACAACACATATAAGGGAAGTGGGAAGAGGTGCCGACATACTGACTGCGTCACATGACTTCACAGAATAGTCTTCTGGTTAACCTATTCTAAAGCACATACCAAGAATCTAACGATTCACACACATCTTTGACGTAACGACCAAGATTACATTTTCATGTGTATTTTTATTAGATATAGTAATAATAGCGATTAACTATCAACTTGATATGTTAAATCGTGTAGTTAAACACTATACATTGTGTATCTAAAACAGTTACATGTATGTAGCATATGTATGATAGCACAAGTACAAACAATATTTTAGCACTACATGTTGATGACATTTATGATGCCCGTAAGATTGTCGTAAACTATTTAAACGATAAAACGATAATCTGATATTTAAGCTAATTCAGTCTGATAACATGGAAAACTGCTCTTTGGGCCGCCAGGATGGGACGATGACCGTTCGACTCACCCTCACAGATCTGGTGTAGTCTGTTCTGAGTCTCTGTGTTCTTGCGTCTCAAGGCGGAATCGCTTGCGTTGTTGTGGCGCTGGATTCGACGTTTTATCGATACAACGTTGCCAAAGCGTGCCTTCGTCTGGTCACGTGCATTCAGTAGAGCACCGGCGAGGATTTGGGCGGTCTTCTCTCTAGTTGTCTTTGACTTGTGCAGAATGGTGGCCTGCATCTTCTCCACGTCGATGGAATCAGGACAGGCATCACGAGAATGGAGACGAATTGCCTGGATGTTGTTGAAAGCGAATTTGAATGCAAAATATGTAATGCATAACGATTTAGACAAAACTGAATTTTCAACAATACATTATCACAAAAAGTACTCAAAAGTATTGATTACCCACTGTATAGGCACAGATTATAGACAGTCTTGCCGGAAATTGACGAAATAACACGATAGTTCATTGGTATTCAAATTTGATGCGGTCGGTATAGGCCTACATAAGACCGTGCCAAGAAATAGATAACAGACAGAAAACACAACATAGCAATGTGGCAACAATAATATCGTAATATTAAGGTGGGAAAAATGTCGCCTTCGCCTGGGGAAAATGTCGTGGGCGGAAGTGTCGGTGGGGGAACTTTCGTCTCGGGATGCTGTCGGTACCCTCAAGTTGATACAATCGAAAAATGTCACGATACTGTTGATACAATTTTTAAAAAAGTGTTATGGCTTGCCCGGATGCTTTTACCATCCTTGCTAGATATTCACTAGTTACTAGTCTGTTTCTGAATATAGGTATGTCCGAAATCTATTAGCCAGTCGTGGTCCATTTTCAAAGTCACCGAGGCAAAACAACCCAAATACAGCCAACACGATACACAGTTTTCCCCCATACTCTCCGGAATAATTGCAAGACGGGTTGTGTAGTAAAAAAAAATGACCATGGGTGTCAAAATTTAGTATGAGACATTCAATATGCAGCGTGCACATAGAAAATCATCGTCAATGTTCGCAAGACATTTACGTTGTAGAATCAATTCTAACCAGGCGTATAAAGAAAATTTGGTCTATACAGATATAATGTAACCAGGCGTACAAAGAAAATTTGGTCTATACAGATATAACGATGCTATTTGTTTTAAATCCGTTTAGGTATACCAAGATCATCAACCAACACCCGATTAAAAGGAAGCATGTAAAGAGTGGATTTGTTGTACTGGGATACAACAATCATTTGCGTTGCGGTCAGCGTTTTCTGGTGATGTAAAGTTTCGTGAAAATTTCCAACACGGATACTCAGATAATAATATAAACGTTGATAAACCAATTCTCCGTGGATTATTTTCGTAACAGATAGAACATAAACCCGCATTATCTGGATCACCTCTAGACATATCTCAAACCCGCGTGTGTAATATTACAAAGGTTAATGCAGAACCTTGCGCAGAACTCACTAATTGCATAGCTGTTTATTGATTATATATCTTGGCTACTGTCCACATTTTGGTTTCATGATGTATGTAATACCGATCCACAAACAATATTAGTAGTGCGATTTAAAACTCTCAGGTGTGGATAATGGTGTAGTGGAATCTCCAAAGAGAATATATTCGTGCGAATACAGGAATGGGGTGTGGAGAACGACGGCTGTGGTGTCACTGTACTCCTTTACCAATCGCTTGGTATATTTGGAAGCTAACGTATTGTTGGACGTGGCATTTATATCATTCGCCTTATTCACCCGTGGAAGCTACGTGTAGAAATTGGTCCCATATATTAATTTATTGCCTGTTAGTGCATATTATCGTTGGTGAGATACACAAGTGGGGAAAATGATATCAATATGGAGCTAAGCATCAATCGTTATGAATGTAAATGTAACATTTTATTTTATTAAAGGTTAACCTCAGTCTGTGCGTCAAACCCAGTGCCTTAGTATCATAGGAATGGGTTATAGTAGAATTCTCCTCTCGTATCCAATCCTAAAATCTAGTATTTTAACAAATTTGTGTTCGTGTTCTATTTTTCTCCAATCGCTTGACCTTTGGCCCCTGACGTATTCAAGCCTACACTATACCTTGAAAATGTATGTTTGGTGGGTGTTCGAACACCACAATTATAATACGTAATTGTTCTTCCATTGGTAAGCAAACTCTGTTCTTCCATTGGTAAGCAAAATAATAGAGCGCTTTGTCCATAATAGTGTATATTCGTTTCTAGAAGAGAGAAAGTGGTTCTCATCATGTCAGTCTGGTTTTCGCCAAGGACACTCTACGGCTACAGCATTGATTAAACTTTATGACGATTTTCTCAGCTGCTTAAATGATGGAAAGGTCTGCGTTACGGTCTTGATAGACTTAAGAAAGGCATTCGATACGGTTGACCACAGCATCCTGTTGCAAAAGTTGCCTGCCTCTGGAATTAGAGGTAAATTGTATACATGGTTTCAGTCCTACTTGATAGACCGAAGACAGCGAGTTTCCATAAAAACATGTATATCGGAGTCCGAGATCGTCAACATAGGTATACCCCAAGGATCAATTTTGGGCCCACTCATGTTTCTGATATTTGTTAACGATCTACCGTCCTCTGTAAAGTACTCCACGGTGAATATGTTTGCTGACGATACAAATATATATTTCTTTGACAAATGCTTACATAACGCACTATCTAAAGTTCAATGCGATCTGGACAACCTCAAGTTGTGGATGAAAAGGAACAAACTTATTTTGAATGCCCTGAAAACGGTATTTCTCATTTTACGGACAAGGCAAAGGGTATTAGATCTCTCCAGCATTTCCATCCACATCGAAGGTGCCCAGATAGAAAGGGTAGCAGAGGCGAAAATACTAGGAGTTATGTTCGATCAACATCTCAGCTTTCAGCCCCATATAAATGCATTGTGTAAGAAAATTTCCCGTAAGCTCTATCTACTTTACAAGTTAAGAGATATTGTGCCGTTTGCTACGCTCAAAATGCTGTTTAACTCATTAATCCTACCGAACTTTGATTATTGCGATACGGTTTGGGGAAATGCAGATACTGGGCTGACATATAGACTTGTTAAACTCCAAAAACGAGCAGCCAGGATTATATTGAAGGCCCCGCCTAGAACACCTTCTGTCAATTTATTTTCGGAACTAAATTGGATTTCTTTTCCACAGAGGGTTACTTTCCACAAGGCTATTATGATGTATAAAATTTGCAACAGTTTGGCCCCGGACTATCTGTCTGAATCTTTTCATAAAGTTCAAAATCGAACCAGAGCAGGAGTACGAGGGGACCTTGTTTTGCCTCGCCCTAAATGCGAACTTTTTAGAAAAAGCCTCAAATTCTCAGGCGTGAAAATCTGGAACTCATTGCCTGATGATATAAGAAGATCTTCAAGTGTTCCAAGTTTTAAATATCAATTATTGAAATCAAATATACTAGACTTATTTTGAATTTCGGCTAGCTAAGTTATTAAATCTCCCCATTGAATATTTTTATACTGTGTGTAAGTCTGGGCAAGATATAGGTTTTACATAAATTTTTAAAAGCTTGTTTAATTCCTAATATATGATAATAATGAATGTTATAATTTTAAATGAATCCGAAAATACCACTTATAGTTTTATCATATACCTGATTGCCATATTAATATATTTTCCCATATTTATCTATATTGTTATACGCATATTTATATATATTTATCTGTATTTTTACTAACTACTCTATTAACACACTTTCTGGGCCTTGAGGGAGACTAGCCTGCGTGCTAATCAAGCCACCCAGACTAAATAAAGTTATTATTATTATTATTATAATACGTAATTTCATTTCTTGTCAAAATATGCAAAATTAGCACATGTGGTATGAGTTTATAGAACAATCTTGCACGTCGTAAACCTACGCTTGCGGCTACGTCCTCATACGTTACATAGCCTGTTGAATACATGTGTATACCACAGTTCTTGTGATTAGTTTTGTGATAGGTAAACCTGGTGGCGCTTGGTCGGCGTCGGGCCTCGTGTCTTCCCAATGAGAATTCGCTTTTTACTAATATTGCCTTCGTTTAGTCCGTTTTCCTATCAAACGGTGCCGTCGTTCATCGCTTTTGATTAGACGATAGGGCTATTAAATCATCGGTCTTTATTATGTGTATCTAATACTGCTCAAGCCGGTGATAGGGCCCCTCTGGTCATATCGTTCAGGATGTCCGCATGAACAGCTACAAGAGAAGCCAGGCAGGGATAAAAATCTTCATAGGAATCACTTTTGGTTCTTGTGAAGTTTCCAGAAATATGCCGTCATTATATCTGTGTGCGCGATCATATGATTTCTTGCCAGTACGCCGGTATCGTTTACCACCACCCCCTTTTAATGTTGCGTTTAATCGCGATTCGGAGCCCGGATGTAGAGAGATTGGGAGTCGGACGTGCTTTCACTTCGCTCCGAGAAATTTGTCTATTTCTGCGTATTTCAGCTGATATTAGCTCTGATTTTTGTGTAATATATTATGTGAATACTTTTGGCAAATACCTGTGGTGAAAGTTTAGAATTATTTCTCAGTTTTTTGCTGTTCAGGGCGTTTTTCTGACTTAGTCAGTTTGGGAAGGCAGAGAGCCGCCATTACTGCCGCTCGGTCTTTGTGACCGAGAGGGTTGGTGTGTTTTTTCTCTGTCTCCCGCTTCTCTGTTTGTTCGCTGTCTGTAAATATTTCGTATTTTGCTGTTGTATATATATTTCTCCTTGTTGACAGGATCTAGTCTGAAGTTGGTTCGTTTTTCGTTCGGCTTGCCGTAGGTCGATTTGCACATAATATTTGTGTCAATCGAGGTAGGTTGGATACATGTAACATACCGAAGTTATATTGCTGTGCATTGTAGGCTTAGCCCTAAATGTACAGCTGTACGCTAGCCAGCCCTCAGAGTACACGTTTGAGCGAGTCTTTTGTTCTGTTCTTTTGTTCGTTGGTATCACCTAGCAACGGTCCCGGTTTAGAACTGGGCTATTGTTCGGCCGAGACAAGGTTCAGAGACAGTGTATTATTGTATTGCTTGTATAGTTTTCACATTCACCTTTAGAGTGGGGCTCCCTCAGGGGGTAGACGATGTTTACTCTGTGGGGAGGCACACTACTGAGGTTTGTGTGTGTCACTATTTGTAGTTTGTATTAAGATTCCCTTGTGGACTTTGGATTTTTTTTTTTTTTTTTTTTCCACTATGGCATTTAGCAAGTTTAATAGGTCACTGAGCCTACAACTTCACGGTCTAGAGAGAGCAGATCCGGAAGATATATATAACGCATTGAAAGACACTGTTGGATCAGGACCGAAAATTCTTAAAGGTCTAGTACAGGTATCAAATACCTTGTGGAACCTCACAGTAGCAAATGAGAATACCAAAGCTCGACTAGTGCTGGAAGGTATTCACGTTTGAGATAAATTTGGCTATTTTGAGGAAATTGATCCAGGAAAATTGCTGGTAAAAATGAAAGGTCCATGCGATTTCACAGATTCTGAGATCAAACGTGCTTTTGAGTTTTATGGGGATGTTCTCTCCTTACAAAGGGAGTTCTACTCGTTTGATAGACAGTTTGAATCGGGAGTTCGAAGAATTTGGATGACGAAATTCAAACGTGATCTTCCTTCTTCTATTTTGATTGGAGGTTTGAGACTTCCTGTATGGTATAACGGTCAGGTAAAAACATGTTATACTTGTGGATCAGAAGATCACATGAACTGGAAGTGTCCTTTGAAAAATAAATGCCTGATTTGTCATCAGGAAGGGCACTTTAAAAGAACCTGTCCAAATGCCAAACAGGTTTCTGGAGATACCGAAACTAACGACGGAAAGCGTGGTTCCTCTGGTCCTCGCTCTGCTCCGCCCGCAGAAGTCCGAAGAGGACTTGGCGCTATAGACCTAAGCCTATGGAAGATTGTAGGCCCTGACGGCAAACCTGTCAAACGTCATCAGGAGATAGCTGCCGTCGAGAGCAATGAGAAAACCCCAAACCGCTACGAGTGTCTCGATGACGCGATGGATGAAGGTTGTAATTCGAAAGATGAAGATGTCAATGATAGTGAGGTTTGCGATGATGAAGACGTTAGTGAGAGTGAGGTTTGCGATGATGTAAAAGTCAAGGCACGTGATCAGAAGCCAGGTGATCAGAAGTCGATTTCTGATCAAACTGAAAGTGTTGATGTAGTAGTAACTCCGGAAGTTGAATTGAAAGGTGACAACTTACCGGATACTGGTAGTGTTTCGCGTCAGGATGCACTTGTGCAGTCTGCAGATTCCTTCACCAATCCTATTCACTCCGGTGTAGATGTAAACTTTACACCCAACGAGGAAGTACTGAAGGAGTTCACAGAAAAAGAAAGTAGTCAGCAGTCTGGTAGTAATGAAGCTACCTCGAAGAAGAATGAAGAGAATGCAATGGATATCGGCGGAGGGCTTGAGGTGGTCGATGCTACTCCCACTCCTAGCAGTGATACACTCTTTCTTTCTGATGAGGAGTATCAGGAGTGTAACGATCGCCCGCTAATAGGCGAGACTTCCTTGAACCAAAGGTCTAGGGACTTGTTGGGACAAGAGAGACAGAAAGAAGTTTGTAAGAAGGAAAATCAAAAAGACAAGAGAGAACAAAGGAAAAAAGAAAAGAAATTTAAAAAAGAATTAATCAAAATAAAACGTACATAATGGCTAAGCTAACCTTATATATATCTTGGCTTGGGCAGCTTTGTGTTTTATTTCTATATACGGACTGAAGATGGCTCAGCCACCAACTATCGTTCAGTGGAATTGCAGAGGAGTTTGGCCAAATTTAAATGAACTCCAATTATTAACTCAAGATTATGAACCATCAGCTTTTTGTTTCAACGAGACCTTTCTGAAGAAAGCAGATAAAGATAAATTTAAATTTCGCCAATACACACCTTATCATTCCTACGCTTTAGACGAAAATGGAAAAGCTACTGGTGGTTCCTCAATATTGGTTAGAATGGGTGTTTTACACAGTCCTGTTGATTTAGTGACAGATTTACAAGCTGTAGCAGTTCGTATTACCTTGAATTCTGTTTTCACATTATGCACTGTGTACATACCTTCTTCTGGTAGTCTCCGGCTAAATGAACTTCAAGATCTTTACGATCAGCTCCCGAAACCTTGTTTATTGATGGGTGATTTTAACGGTCGTAACATCCTCTGGGATAACGAAGACAATGTAAAGGTAAAATTCTCGAAAATTTTATATCAAATAATTCGTTGTGTATTTTTAATGATGGTTCTTATACACATTTGTCCTCGGCCCATGGAACCTATTCAGCATTGGATATCTCACTTTGCGACCTGCCTATTCTTGAAGAATTTTCTTGGTCTGTTCATGATGACCTTTTGTGAAGTGGATCACTTTCCCACTGTCCTAAAAGCGCCCACCTGAAGCTGATGACCCTCATTCCACAAGGTTTAATTTCAAGAAAGCAAACTGGCCCGAGTTTGAAAAGCTTTGTTCACAATCTCTACAATCAGTCTCCTTCGCTGATGCTTCAGATCCTATACAGCTATTCTCAGATATGTTGATAGAAATTGCCAACCAAACCATTCCCACATCTTCAGGAGTTGCACATATTAAGAAACCTTGGTTTAATGATGACTGTAAAGAAGCAAGAAAATGTAGGAAGAAGGCTGAACGATATTTCCGCCGACATCCTAATCCTGGAAATTTGAAAGATCTAAGAGTTACAAGAGCTAAAGCTCGTAGAACCATGAAACAGAATAAGCGTGATTCTTGGAGAAATTATGTTTCTAAGATAAATACTCATACTCCAATAACAAAAGTTTGGAATATGATCCAAAGAATAAAAGGTAAAAGCCCCAAGTCCAGCGTTCATCATCTCAACGATGGAAATCAGGTGATTACTGACAAAGTAGAAATTGCAAATAAATTAGGAGAAACAATTGCCAAAAACTCTTCATCAGAAAATTATGTAC